>CAXIWS010000562.1:0-101937 GCA_964036195.1 Sphaerolaimus hirsutus | reverse complement strand
ACGTGCTGTGTGGCCTAATTGAGGGTCGATAGCATAAAATGTGAGGTCGGGAACCAGGAAAAACTAAATGCTGTGGTCTATACCATTGGAAAGCTGAGCAAATTCTCTTTCAGAATCTACCACTCTCAAGAAAGTTCAACCGTCACGATTTTATACCTAAGATTTTCAAAACGTACTGCATGCACTACTCTTGGGTGATTGCATCTCATGTGAGGCCGGAGCTAAGGAGACGTAACGGCTATATTTTATACCATTGCGAAGCTGAGAACATCCTCTTTTAGAATCCACAGCCTCCCCAGAGGCTCGCGTTAGCATTTTATACCTAAGATTTCAAAACATGCTGTGTGGCCTGATTGAGGGTCGATAGCATCAAATGTGAGGTCGGAACCAGGAAAAACTAAATGCTGTGGTCTATACCATTGGAAAGCTGAGAAAATTCTCTTTCAGAATCTACCACTCTCAAGAAGGTTCACTGTCACGATTTTATACCTAAGATTTCAAAACGTGCTGCATGCACTACTCTTGGGTGATTGCATCTCATGTGAGGCCAGAGCTAAGGAGATGTAACGGCTATATTTTATACCATTGCGAAGCTGAGAACATCCTCTTTCAGAATCCACAGCCTCTGGGGAGGCTGTGGATTCTGAAAAAGGATGTTCTCAGCTTCGCAACGGTATCAAAATAAAGATGTTACGTCTCCTTAGTTCCGGCCTCACATGCGATACGATCGACCCTGCATTTCTGCAAACTGCATGTTTTGAAATGTTAGGTATAAAAATCCTAACGCGAGCCTCTGGGGAGGCTGTGGATGCTGGAAAGAGGATGTTCTCAGCTTTGCAACAGTATCAAATATAGCCGTTACGTCTCCTTAGTTCCGGCCTCACATGCAATACGATCGACCCTGGATTTCTGCAAACCGCATGTTTTGAAGTCTTAGGTATATATATCGTGACGGTGAACCTTCTGGAAAGGTGGCAGTTTCTGAAACAGAATGTTCTAAGCTTTCTAATGGTGTGAATCACAGCATTTAGTTTTTCCTGGCTCCGGCCTCACATGCGATACGATCGACCATAGATTGGGGCGCATTCCATGTTTTCAAATCTTATGTATTAAATTGTGATGGTGAACCTTCTGGAGGGTGGTAGATTTCTGAAAGAGAATTTTCTAAGCTTCCAATGGTATAGACCACAGCATTCAGTTTTTCCTGGTTCCGGCCCCACATGCAATACAATCAAACCTAGATTAGGGCACACAGCACGTTTTGAAATCTTAGGTATGAAAATCCTATCGCGAGCTTCTGGGGAGGCTGTGGATTCTGAAAGGGGACGTTCTCAGCTTCGCAATGGTATCAAATATAGCCGTTACGTCTCCTTAGTTCCGGCCTCACATGCAATACGATCGACCCTGGATTTCTGCAAACAGCACATTTTCAAATCTTATGTATAAAATCGTGACAGTGAACCTTCTGTAAAGTGGCAGTTTCTGAAAGGGAATTTTCTAAGCTTTCCAATGGTGTGAATCACAGCATTTAGTTTTTCGTGGTTCCGGCCTCACATGCAATACGATCGACCCTAGATTTGGGCGCATTCCATGTTTTCAAATCTTATGTATAAAATCGTGACAGTGAACCTTCTGGAGAGTGGTAGATTCTGAAAGAGAATTTTCTAAGCTTTCCAATGGTATAGACCACAGCATTTAGTTTTTCCTGGTTCCGGCCCCACATGTGATACAATCAAACCTAGATTAGGGCGCACAGCACATTTTGAAATCTTAGGTATAAAAATCCTAACGCGAGCCTCTGGGGAGGCTGTGGATTCTGATAGAGGATGTTCTCAGCTTCGCAACGGTATCAAATATAGCCGTTACGTCTCCTTAGTTCCGGCCTCACATGCGATACGATCGACCCTGCATTTCTGCAAACTGCATGTTTTGAAATCTTAGGTAAAAAATCCTAACGCGAGCCTCTGGGGAGGCTGTGGATTCTGAAAGAGGATGTTCTCAGCTTCGCAACAGTATCAAATATAGCCGTTACGTCTCCTTAGTTCCGGCCTCACATGCAATATGATCAACCCTGGATTTCTGCAAACCGCATGTTTTGAAATCTTAGGTATAATATTGTGACGGTGAATTTTCTGGAAAGTGGCAGTTTCTGAAAGAGAATGTTCTAAGCTTTCTAATGGTGTGAATCACAGCATTTAGTTTTTCCTGGCTCCGGCCTCACATGCGATAGGATCGACCATAGATTGGGGCGCATTCCATGTTTTCAAATCTTATGTATAAAATCGTGATGGTGAACCTTCTGGAGAGTGGTAGATTCTGAAAGAGAATTTTCTAAGCTTTCCAATGGTATAGACCACAGCATTCAGTTTTTCCTGGTTCCGGCCCCACATGCGATACAATCAAACCTAGATTAGGGCGCACAGCACGTTTTGAAATCTTAGGTATGAAAATCCTAACGCGAGCCTCTGGGGAGGTTGTGGATTCTGATAGAGGATGTTCTCAGCTTCGCAACGGTACCAAATATAGCCGTTACGTCTCCTTAGTTCCGGCCTCACATGCGATACAATCAACTTTGGATTTCTGCAAACCGCATGTTTTGAAATCTTAGGTATAAAATCGTGACGGTGAACCTTCTGGAGAGTGGTACTATCTGAAAAAGAATTATCTCAGCTTTCCAATGGTATGAATCACAGCATTCAGTTTTTCCTGGTTCCGGCCTCACATGCAATACAATCAACCCTTGATTGGGGCGCATTCCACGTTTTCAAATCTTATGTATAAAATCGTGACAGTGAACCTTCTGGAGAGTGGCAGTTTCTGAAAGAGAATTTTCTAAGCTTTCCAATGGTATAGACCACAGCATTGAGTTTTTCCTGGTTCCGGCCCCACATGCGATACAATCAACCCTAGATTAGGGTGCACATCACGTTTTGAAATCTTAGGTATAAAAAAGCTAACGCGAGCCTCCGGGGAGGCTGTGGATTCTGAAAGAGGAGGTTCTCAGCTTCGCAACGGTATAAAATATAGCCGTTATGTCTCCTTAGTTCCGGCCTCACATGCGATGCGATCACCCAAGAGTAGTGTGTGCAGCACGTTTTGAAATCTTAGGTATAAAAATGCTAACGCGAGCCTCTGGGCAGGCTGTTGATTCTGAAAGAGGAGGTTCTCAGCTTCACAACGGTATAAAATATAGCCGTTACGTCTCCTTAGTTTTGGCCTCACATGCGATTTGATTGACCCAGATTAGTTCATGCAGTACATTTTGAAACCTTATGTATAAACTTATGACATTGAACCTACTGGTCAGCAGTGGATAATGAAACTTCACAATTTCAGCTTTCCAATGGTATAAAATATAGCTATTATGTATTGATAGTTGGGCACCAAATAGCAAATTATGTCAGAAATGCCCCATTTTGGAAATATTCACTTTCAAGTATATGCGAATGAAAATTTTACATGTATTGCATAACTTACTGGACCCATTGGAGTACCTTAGGACCATTTTCACAATTTTCATTTTTTTTTCGGTGTTCAGCTTTTGTTCCTGGAGTGGCTATTGAGTCGTAGACTGACTCATATACAAATAATTTTTATACAGACAACGGTTGGTAACAATATAGACAACGGTTGGTAAACGGTTGGTTAAAATAAATACTGTATTTCCTCAAAATACCCCCCTCGTTTGGCCCCCTCAAATCTCTCACTCTGAAAAAATAAACCCCCTAGGGGTATTTCGAGGAAATACGGTAGCTTGCCAATTTGGTGGGGAGTGGCTGGGGATGTTAACCAAACATTTTGCCTTAGGATAGGTGGGGTACCGTATTTCCTCGAAATACCCCCCCCCCCCCCTTCGAAATACCCTCCCCAGATTGAGTGTAAAGAGATCGTACATGACAAATACTGCAGTTTGTGTTCTGCGTAGTGCAGAACACACGTTAAAACAATGTCGGAATCATGTGAGAACAGTGTCTATACCATCTACGTACTACTATTAGTCTACAGGAGTCTATACATGTCAGTTAAAGATGCATTTTTCTACCCCAGTGTACATCACAAATAGCATTGAAAAAATCTCTGGGAGATTTATATTTAAAAAATCTCAGAAAATCTCAAAAAATATAAGATTTTCTGAGATTTATATTTTTCCAATGATTTTCCAGAGAGATTTAATTATATTTTCTCCTGATTGATAAAATCTCTCGAGAAAATCTCTCTATATTTGTCCATTTTCACCTTCAAATTCACTAGTTCATGTGCTTTTTACCAATTTTCATCTATTTTTAACTATATATTTGCTTATATACCCATTTTTGGCTATTTTTCTCCCTATTGGTAGTTTTTCCCTCCCCTTTTTCTGTTCTATGGCATGAAAGAGCCAATAAAAAAGTTTTGGTATCTGAAATACATTTTCTGTACTCAAATACTTTCAAGAAGTATACATAAAAGAGAGTACTGGTACTTTTTCAGAGGAAATTTAGATGTATTCACTTAGTACTCAGGTATATGTATTTTTGAGTAAACATAAATGTTTTAACCCCTGAACCCTACTGAACCCCTGCAGTCCCATGAAGACCCAGTGCTCAAGTACAGGCTGTACATAATCACTAGGTCTACATTGGCACTGGATGTTGCTACTTGTGCAATGGGTAAACTTATGCACTGGGTTCTAGCTATTTTAATGACTACAGAGTTGATAGCATTCCTTGTAAATATAGTTACAAATTTTAGTGAAAATTCTGTGGGGATCATCACACGTGAAAGTAATGTATTCTACTATGAGGAAAAATGTGCCTAAACTATATCTTTGTTTATTATTCAGATACTAAATACACGATAGTACAAAGTGTGCCACCAGCAACGATGGAAAAACACACATATTAAATATGGAAACTCAATGAGTTTCCGTGTTTTTGTTTAACACGGAAACACGGAAACTCAGCAATTTTGAAAAACATGGAAACTCAAATGAGTTTTTTTCAGAGAACACGGAAACACGGAAACACAGAAAATACGGAAATGTTTTTTGAGTTTTTTTCAGGCACATGATTTGAACTGAACAATGTGAGTATGAAGATACATAATGTATGTGTGTATAGTATTTTTATATGTATTTACATGAGGCAGTTAATCAGGCTCATTCAACATGTTTCTGATGAGCTGACATGGTTTTTGCAAAAGAATGTGATGATTTGATGATGAAAAAAGATTTTGCTGCTGTCAAGTTTTGGAGTAGTTTTGGAGACAAGGTGGTGTACTAACATGCCAGTGCCCACTGACAGTGTGGAGGGTCCCTTAAGCCAGTGCCCAGGATATTGGGCGCTAGGCATCTCCCACAGCAAAAAATAGGTGTGTGATGCGTCATGAAGCTTCTTGAAGTGCCTTCACGGTTTGCTTCCCGACGCTTCACGACGCTGGTCCGCACTTCCCGACGCTTCACAAAAATAGTTGTGAAGACACTTCACATAGCAAAAATGCTTCACGAAAGTGCACAATGTTGGTGAAGAGTCTTCACTTCCGACGTCCCACTGTGATGTGTCTTCACAATGTCAGAGCTGTAGTGTAGGCACTTCACATGAAAAAAGTGTGGTAATTTTAGTATTTATATGCTGATTGACTTCAGAACATTATTATGAGGATGCAACGATAAGGTACATATGAAAATAAACTTTATGCGTGACAAGATAATGGGAGATGGTAAATACTACCTAAATAAAGCAGCGTGAAATGTGACTAAACATGGCTCATTGAACTATATGGCACACATGCCCATCCATCCATCCTTGGCATTTGAATCATTTTTTGTGGTAGAATAAAATTGGAAGTGTCTTCACTGTGAATATTGTATGTGAAGTGCCTTCAAAAATCTCTCGTTTCTGAAGTGTCTTCACCAAGTGTCACAATGCTTCCACTGGAACTTGGCATCAGTTTGATGCGTGTGGAAGCGTCAGCATCGGGAAGTGCGCTTCACAAAATTACAGGCTTTGTGAAGCTAGGTGACGTGAAGTGTGTGGAAGTGAGTGGAAGTAGGGTGTCAAATTTCCGTTTTCCGTTTTCCGTTTCCATTTTCCGCAGGCAAATTTTTTCCGTTTTCCGTTCCGTTTTCCGGCTGCTGAAATTTTTTTTCCGTTTTCCGTTCCGTTTTCCGGCCACTTTTTTTTCCGTTTCCGTTTTTCCGGCTCATTTTCTGTTTTCCGGTTAAATTTTCAGTTTTTCCGCCTTTTTTCCGTTTTCCGGCTCAATTTCCAGTTTTTCCGCCTTTTTTCCGTTTTCCACCTCAATTTTCTGCTTTCCGCCTTATTTTACCCTTTTCTGGCTCAACTTTCTGTTTTCTGGTCCAGCCAAACTGGTAAACAGTCGTGCAGATTGTCAATTATGTAAAAAAATATTGTTTCCAGCAAAATTTCAGTGAATTTTACCGTGTTTTTTTGGCAAAATTTCAGCAGATTTTTCCATTTCCATGCAAATTCCATTTTTCCGTTTCCGTTTTTCCGGCCCCTTTTTCCGTTTTCCGGCCACTGAAAATTTTTTTCCGTTGCCTTTTCCGTTTTCCGCCAAGTGCAAATTTTTTTCCGTTTTCCGTTCCGTTTTCCGGCCGCTGAAATTTTTTTTCCGTTTCCGTTTTCGTGTTCCGTAAAAAAAAATTTTTTGACACCCTAAGTGGAAGTGCCTTCACAGAGCGCACTTCCACACACTTCACAAACTTATTTTTTGCAGTGTCCATATGAACCCATTTTCTCTTGAACGTGATTTTTTGTTGAAATTTTATATGAGGTGTTTTGGGACAGGTAAGTAGTTCAGATATGTTAAAGGCTTCAACGATGTGCATGTTCAAGTATAGTTTCAGTTTAAATCACACAGTACAACATACAGTGCACATCCATTGAAGTATTTTATTGTACAGTGTGAATTGTCGTTTTTTTGACATTTTGTTGATGCTTATGCTGTGGAGTGGACATGCTTATTTTTTTTATTTTGTGGACTGTAGTGGACATTTTTGTGGACTTTTTGACACATGAACAAATATGCAGATCCTCAATATGTGGAACATCTATATCAGCAAAACCTATAGCAAAACCTATATATGATAAGAAAACCTGTTTTCACATCAAAATGCTGTAAAATGCAACTTTTTCTTAGAAAACTTGAGTTTTTACCAAAAAAACTTGTGTTTTTACCAAAAAACGTGAGTTTTTACAGGAAAACTTGAGTTTTTTCAAAAAACACTGAAATAAAACACAGAAACTCAAGTTTTTTTTAATAAAACACAGAAACTCAAAAAACTCAAAACACAGGTATTCATTTTTGAAAAACTCAAAACACAGAAAGTGTTTTTTTATTTGAGAACTTACCCATCGTTGGCCACCAGTAGACAATATCATATGAATGTGTTATCATATGAAATTAAGAATGAAAAGGTTAAACAACACATTATGTGCTTAATATCTACTCTCAATGGTTCAAACAACTTGAAATATCGATTAAATTGATCTAAGTTGAGAGATTTTATGAGATTTTTTTGAACTGCAAGAGATTTTCTCAGAGATTTAATTATATTTTTGAAAATGACCCAAGAGATTTAATTATATTTTTTCTTGAGAGATTTTCTGAGATAATATTTAATTATATTTTCTCAAAATCGGCTGTTTTTTTCAATGCTAATCACAAACGACGATTTTGTACTAGGATTTGAAAAAAATTTCTGGTGAAATAATACCCCCCCCCTCGAAATACCCCCCTCGTTTAACCCCCCCCCCCCCTCTCGGGAGCACTATGAAACAATCACCCCCCGGGGGGTATTTCGAGGAAATACGGTAGATATTTATAATTGAAGCATTGGGGGTACCCCCTAGTAGAACCCTCCCATCAAGTGGCACATTCCAGTTTTCACTCTACTTGTTTTCAACATTTTCAGGTGTACCAAATTTGCAATTTGGGCTTGATGATCTATTGGAAGGGCCTTCCCGCCACAAGAGATCACATTCAAAATATTGGGTTAGTGTAGATTGAACCAATGTGTACACACAAGCCAGTTTTCAACCGAAATTTTGAAAACTCTTAAATCAGCACTGAACGCATTTGAGTTTTCTAGAATGAAGTACTCATCATCTACAGTTGACGGAGTGTAAAAAGGATACATTCTAGATAACTCAAAAGCGTTAAATGCTGATTTACGAGTTTCAAATTTTCGGTTGAAAACTACCGTATTTACTCGAATAATTCCCCTGGAGAATAATTTTTTCGTCAGACATTTTTGAGGAAGGAACTATTCAAGGGGGAAATTATTCAAGTGGAGGAATTATTTTTTTGTCAAAATTTCCAAGTATGTTTCCGTCACACAACATACACATGTACGTCCAATTTCCATTCATAGTGCACATTCATTTGCATCCTTACACACCAATGTGCTGCATATTTTGTATTCGATTAATCAAACGAGGCACTGCTATTTTGCTTGCTTTGATTTCATCGATTGTCATTTTAGTAAATGTGTATTATATATTCTCCATCATTGTGGGGGGGGGGATTATTCAAGTGGGGGAATTATTTTTTCCTCACTCGTCTAGCAGGGGGGAATTATTCGAGGGGGGAATTATTCAAGTGGGAGGAATTTTTCGAGTAAATACGGTAGCTAGCTTGTTTGGCCACATTATGTTTATGCTTTTCGGTCCACATTCTGTTTTCTGTTTTCCGGCAGATGGAATTTTTTAACCTATTGTTTTCCCATTTCCATCAGAATTTGTTTTACCTCTGATGATCTGTTTTCCGCCAAGTGAAATTTTTTTACCTTTCCGTTTTCCATAACCAGCGCTCACGCTTTAAGGGTGGAAACCGTAATGTGAATAATTATGGAAATCGATACGGACATCAACCACAATATCGACATGGAAATCGACCTCAATATCGAAACGGATATAAACCTAAATATTATCGACACGTACATGCACATGAACATATAGCACATGGACACGGGCATGTACATCGATAAAGACATGTTCACGCACATCAACATCCATATAATTATGGAAAACCTTCACCTTATCATCCACCGTGATTTGTTTCCCGAATTAATCAGCTGAGTTTTGTGTGTTAACATTTTCGGTACCCCTTTGGTAAGTTTTTGGGACTGTGGCTACCACTTATATTTATAAGTGTAATATTTATATACATTTACATATTTAGGTACATGTAAATACCAGGTTTTTGCGAAATTACAGTAATTTTTTCCAGGATGTCAATAAAAATGTGAGGGTTTTTAGGCATTTTTTTAAATCGTTTGTTTGGAAATGTAATTCTAGTTATACTGAAAATTTGTATTCATGGTTTTAACAGAGTTGCGAAAGTGTATTTACACTTACCCGAAATACCCGGGTAAATGGGTATTTATATTTACCCTTACACTTACACTTTCATAAAATACCCGTTCACTTTTTTTACACTTTCCTGGGCAAAATACCCGGATACAGAAAGTGTATTTTTTTCTTTCATATGGCCCTGTTTGAAGCATTTGAGGAAGCATACAATTGGGTCATGTACAAAAAATAACTACACAGTGCACATGTGCAGTTATGCATTGAATGTAGAAAATATGGCAAATGTACAAACGTGCACCAGCTCCAACCTTTGATCAGTACTCATGGTATTCTACAGTTTCATGATACTTTGTAAAAAGGACAAGATCAATTTCACCTGCTGGGCACTGGCTTTTGCACTGACATTATTGCTGTATGTCCATTCTTGTATTTAAACAGTGTGTATCACATAGTGAGTCAGTAAAATATCAACACTGAAAACGTGCCATTATTACGCAACTTCATACCACTAAATTTGTTACAGTCTGAAATTTTTCATACAGCTGTTCATACAGCAGTAAAATGTGAACTAATGCATGAAAATGATAAATAAATTGATCTAAAGGTGAAAACAGTGGTGTTTTCTGATGCTCAACAGTGAGAGCTCTTTCTTAAAAAAAATTTTACACTTACACTTTTTTTACACTTTCCTAGGTATTTTAAAAATACCTTACACTTACAGTATCCATACTCAAAATTTGGAAAGTGTATTTACGCTTACACTTACACTTTCCAAAAATACCGGTATTTTAACAACTCTGGGTTTTAACTCGTTAGAATTTTGATGCCTGAATGTATATCAACCTGTATTGATAATGAATACCCATAATCAGTGTTAATTCACTCACGCAGAAACTCATCCATGTTAAAAATCTGTAATATGCCGTTATGCAAACTTCGCTAGTAATGTGAATAAAGCACATTTTTGAACTGGTGCCAAAACCACAGTTTTTAGTTTTTGATTGGTGTGGACCCACATTATATTTTTCATGACATTTGACAATTCTTTCCAGACATTTTAAATGATGTCTCAACTGGTGGCAGTCCCGCACACCTGTAAAATTAAAAGTGCAACTATCATGTAAAATGCCATACAATTTTTTTCAAATGTCACGCAAAGTGTCAAAAGTTAAGTACCGTATATCCTTGAATAAGACCCCAGGGTAGTTATTATTTCGTCAGAGGTTTTGGAGGGGGATTTATTCAAGGGGGGATGTTATTCAAGGGGGGAGTTATTTTTTCCTCAGAACTTGCATTGCACATTATTCATTTTATGAATGCATTCCATCAACTCGTGTAATCCAGGTCATTAACACTTCAACAACAACAAAAACAAGGTATTCATGCTAAAATTCATGTTCATCGGCATACAAATCATTCAAATACACATCATGGATACACAGATTAAATACCCATAGGGGGGAGTTATTCAAGAGGGGGGAGTTATTCGAGGGGGAGTTATTTTATTCCTCACCTGGCCAACAGGGGGGACTTATTCAAGAGGGTGTTATTCAAGGGGGAGTACTTATTCAAGGATATACGGTAAATGAAACTTTGGCTGTTTTATTTTAATTGACACTTTACGTGACATTTGACACTTTACTTTACACTTTGCAGGGTGTGGGGCTGCCCCTAAAACGTCATGTGCTATTTCTTCCATCACTACACCTAGACTTTTTTCTTCTATATATTGTGAATTATGACAAAACGCGATTCTTGTCGCACTCATGCGTGATCATAATAAAAATGTGTGTAAAATGAGACTTTCAGACACGCCTAGGTAAAATATAAAAAGTGATATCGATATGGGCGTGTATGTATGGATATCGGCTTCTCTTTATTTTCGTGTT
The DNA here is from genome assembly GCA_964036195.1 of Sphaerolaimus hirsutus. NCBI lineage: Eukaryota > Metazoa > Nematoda > Chromadorea > Monhysterida > Sphaerolaimidae > Sphaerolaimus > Sphaerolaimus hirsutus. The sequence goes on along the minus strand of CAXIWS010000562.1, from coordinate 90,734 downwards.
ATTTTGCGCGGCGGCGGCGGCGACAGAACTTTCCGCGTGCCGGGTGACGATGGTAAAGATTAGTGAATGATTTATTGAAACATTTATTTTTTAATTTTTTTAATGTATGACAAATTTAAGTTTCAAATAACGATTACATTGTCATTGAAAATCGGTAGAAAGTCTTTCTATAAGCACAATACTTTATATTTTTAAATTGTTTCCTGTATGCTGTAACACTTTACTTTCAAAGGTATTTTAAAGTTGTGTGGACAGAAATTTATCCAGAATTTGTATATTTTGCCGGAACTTGTTGCCTTGACACTTCGGTTTGTGGCACCTACTATACTCGGCGGACATGATACTCTGCCCCCGCACTGATTTATGTCTCATGTTGGAAGCATGCCAATGATTATTAAATCATGCGATTTCCGTAAAAATGTGATAAAATTCATTGATGTGAATATGTTAATGAATAACATAATTACAACAATCAATTTTGTTATCTTTTTATAAAACTGGCACGCGTTAACCATTGTTGGCACACTTCCAGCGGGAACCACACGTGCAAGGTGTAAAGTAACCGGAGTATAGCCACTAGGTGCTTCATATTCTAAAATGTAAGTATCAAAGTCGTTTATTTATAAAATTTTCCAACTTGATTTAATCGACAATTTCCAAAAAATACAATTAATATAGCCAGTAACATCTTTTCTAATATTATTGCAATAAAACAGGAAGAAAATGTTTGGAAATTGAAAAATATATAATTTGCAAAAAAATATATCATTTGATAAAACATCATTTGCATCTCATGAAATATGAACAACTGTTTTTTTTTTCTCTCAAATTAAACGTGCTGGTTTCCCCACCCATAAAATCGCCCATAAAAATATAAAAAATTACATACACATTTACATAACACTAATTTTGAGTTTATTCATTATTGTGATAAAAATAATTTCCATCGCTGCCATGTAGCGTTTTCAATGGATAAATAATGAATTATAACATGCGAAATCGACAATGAACTTCGCAGGATTCCAAATAAACTTAAGCTTTCATTCAATAATATCCAAAAACAGACAGAAAAAGTGCGCAACGCATACCTAAATAAAATCTGCGTGCTATTATGCAGAATATTTGTTGCAAACTTTCAAAAATCCCGTATCAGCATATGCAAGATCGTAATAAATCATCACGGCAACGACAAAAAAAAAAAACATGAAAAATGCATGCATTGTCATCGAATCAGCTCGATCGCATTTTTCTGATGAAGTAACATTTGCGTGATATTGTGAATATTTTTATTTAGGTACTTCTCCGTTACATTGCGCGTTTGTGTTCCTCCGCTATTTGTCAAAACAGAGGTCTATGCTGGGGTCACTGTCCCAGACGTTGTAAAATACACTGTAAAATACCAAAGTTTATTTTATTTTTATAGGATGTTTGACATTTCTCTTGAAATTTTACATGACTTTTTTACAATTTGCATGACATTTGACATTTTACAGGGAATTTTACATGACTTTTGCCACGTTGTATGACATTTGATTTTTTCCAGGGCATTTTACATGAGTTTTGACACTTTGCATGACATTTGACATTTTACAGGGAATTTTACATGACTTTTGTCACTTCGCATGACATTTGTAATTAAACAGGGAATTTTACATAACTTTTAACGCATTGCATGACATACCTAAGCATTTTTCAGGACATTTGACATTACAATCGACACTTTGCATGCCATTTGACATTTTACAGAGCATTTTACATGGTATTTGACATGTTACATATTTTTTACATGACTTTTGACAATTTGCATGCAATTTGACATTTTACAGGGCATTTTGCATGCCACTTGACATTTGACAGTGCATTTTACAGGGTCTGGGAGTGGCATCATACATATGTTTGTGAAATGGACTGACTGTGAAAAGGTCTATACTGCAAAAACACTTCAACCCGCTTCTCTGGATTGCGTGCAGATGGATAAATAAAGTGGCTTGCTACAGATATTAAAAAATCGAAAACTCATACATAAATCAGCTGTGAACTCATTTAAGTTTCCCGGTATTATTTTAGTTAGGTATTTGAGTTTTTTACATTTTCGTCAACTGTAGTTAACGGACACCTCATTCCAGTAAATTTAAACTGAATTTCTCCGCGCTTATATAAGGTATAGAATTCCGATTTCCAGCGTGCACAAGTGAATTCTTCAAACATTTGCGCGCAGAACTTGAAACATTGTCAAACGCGCGAGTAGGATATCAGGGGCTGAATTTAATTGGCTCGCTGTCCGACACCATTTTTTCGGGCAAGCTTTTTTTTTGATGCATGAAACGCCAAGCGCCAAGACAAAATCGTGGCAAGCGAAAAAACCGTCATTTGAAAAATTATTTAAAAAAATGCTGCTTTAAAATAAATACGTACCGCATTACCTCGAAATACACCCAGGGGGGCTATTGTTTCAGTGAAATTTTTGAGGGGGGTTATACGAGGGGGGGGGGTGTTTCGAGGGGGTTTATTTTTTCGCCAGAATTTTTTCGACATCCCAGTACTAGGTAAATTGTTGTCTGTAACGTACACAAACGTCGAAAAATGCAACAAAAACCGCCATGTATAAGACCCTATAGACTTACCTATATATGTAATACATATGTAAATACCAGAGTTGCGAAAACGTATTTACGTTTACCCAAAATACCCGGTTATTCGGGTATTTATACTTACGTTTACGTTTACGCTTTCCAAAAATACCGTTACGCTTTGTTACGTTTTCCTGGCACAATTACCCGGGTACCAGAGAAAACGTAAAAATATGCTACACGGAACAATATTGTTTGACAAATGTAGTGTAATATGATGAGTTCAACATGTTCTAATGTTGAAGAGTTCTAATTCCGCAATTGGAGAACTCAACACCAATTTGTAAGTGAAAAGTAAAAAGTTGAAGGAAAGTATTTTTGTGAGGGAGAACTGAAATGCAATTAAAAAGTTAAAGACATTTATAGTGTTTTCTCATGACTGGCCATTTGTCTTTTAAGTTACCATTTCACTTACAAATTTACTTTTCTTTCAATTTTTACTTGCCATACAACTTGCCATTACTTCTCACACATAATTTTTTTAGTTATCCTGTTATGGAATTGGCACCTTATGGCCCTACACCCACAAGTTGACAACGACGCAAAATTCCAACTTAAATCCCAATTCAATATCCCGATCCCATCATTCTAAATATATATAGAATACAGGTAAGCAGAAAATGTTGATGGAGATCATATGAACATCCATAATGTTGTAAAAAACATTCTGTTTTTTTTTGTATTCTCTGATAGCGGAAGCACTTGATATAATTTTTACGTTTACGTTTTATTTTACGTTTTCCCCGGTATTTTTAAAATACCTTACGTTTTAGTATTTATACTTTGGCTTTGGAAAAGGTATTTACGTTTACGTTTACGTTTTCCAAAAATACCAGTATTTGTACAACTCTGGTAAATACTCACACCGTATGAACCCTGTTCTAACATAACACAGTAACATCTGATAAGTGTTAGAATAATTACCTACCTTACGAAAAATAGAAGGCAGAAGATTCTCAGCTTTCAAAAATCTGAAAACGGAAGAGTGAAATTTTAAAAGCCTTTTTCGGAAAAGAGAAAGCTGATTTCAGAGAAGTGAAAATTCTGAAACCAGAAACCGGAAAATTGACATTACAGTCAAGTTATGATTACATAAATATGTCGGACTACAATTTTCAACCCAAAAATTCGGGCAACCCGAAAAACCATTCAAAATCGGGCAACTCAAAGTCCATATCCGATCGGCGGCGCGCAAACGCGCGGCAATTTACGCGCTGCGCGCATCTCGACGCAGCGACAATCAATTCAATTGTTTGTTTTTTTATGCCGCCCCGCCGCCGCGGCGACAGTTTGCCGCACCGCTATTGACGCATGAGCATTGATATCATTTTGATGTGATATGGATAACGCATGTGCACAGGGAGAATGGGCATGCGGATACGCGGTTAAGTTTGGTCTGGTCCGGAATTGGTGGGATGGTGGCTGGCATTGATAAATTGGTGATTTTAAATCTCTCTAAGAAAAGCTGGAAAGGTATAAACTCTATCCATTTTTTGTATTTTCTGATAATTTTTAAATATACATCTCCCTGACATTTTTTCAATGCTTCAGTTTTGTGGTCTGGGCAAAGTTAAGTGAAGTGATGAGTGTTCTATTTTCTTCAGAAGAATACATGTCACATACATGCATCATTATCACAACTTCACCACTTCACCAATAACTTTACTTGGATGTTACACTACTTAGATAACTTCTTGTAACATGTTAAAGCAGGTTATTTGTTACATGTGCAAGCTTACTAAATATTTGAAATATATGTCTCTCTGGAAACTGAAAATTGGGCAACATGACTTTGAAAAAATAAAATGTTTGAAATTTTGAAATCTTCGTATTCAGGTGAATTTGCTCTTGAAAAACAAGCAATTCTATAAAATGAAACCATTATATTCATGGGCATTCTAAATTTCCATTTACAGGAAGTATACATTTGCCATTTAAGCTTGCTTACAGAGACACTTAATCCACAATAGTCATTCAATAATCATGATTCTGTAGTTTTTTCTTCTGTTTTATCTTTATATTTCCACCTACAATAAATTTGCAAATGACAGAGCAAAATGGCATGTGATATGATGAGTTAAATGAATTGCTTAAAATATATACCATATTTCCTCAAAATCCCCCCCCCCCCCTGAAATACCCCTCTCAAAATGGGCACTATGAATTTGTGGTCTGGGAAATGCATAACAGACATTCAAAACACTTACTGTGTTATGTCAGAACATCGTTTATACCATCTACATCCTTATAAGGCTGTAAAAACTTATAAATGGTGGTTATTGTTGCATTTTTCACGTTTTTCTCTCAAAATTGTTACTCTGAAAAAATAAACCCCCTGGGGGTAATTCGAGGAAATACGGTATCACTTTTTTATCTATCTTCATATACAAAAGTAGTTGCAAATGGTAAATAAGGTGGAAAATAGCCCAAAAACAAGTGACAAGTATTTTTCAATGAAAATACTTATGACAGTGTTTTTAAATGAAAATACTTATGACAAGTATTTTCAAATGAAAATACTTAAAGTTTAACTTGACGCTTGACAACTTATCATTTTTCATATCACTCATCCATAGATGATCAGAAAATCACTGTCACTGTCTCGGCAATTCCCGAACAGACCAGGAAAATTTCCCGCGTAGTCGCGCCGCGCCGCGGCAGCTGAGTGAAGTGTTTGACGCGCGTCCGAAAAAGTCCACTTTTCACACTCTTTTCAACAAAATCTACCGTATCAAATGTGAATAAAAAAACAAAAAAATTATTTTTCTTATCACATTACATCGCTCTCACTACGGGTTTATATCGACTGTAAATTTTGCGCGTGACTTTATTCATCGAAATACGGTAACGGGTACTGCAGAGCGCGCACTCTAAACGGCGCTTATCAGCAAATAAAGATAAATATCGGATATCGCATTCGAGTGTTCGAACGCGCTGCGAAACCGCCCGTGTTTACATAGCCACAGGCTTGGCCTGATTTCGATTTTTTTTCTGTGCGTCCCAGATTTATCAGGTGGTAAAAACAACGCGATACCATTTAGTCGTTATTTTACAGATGTGCCTTCAAATTTCAACCGGGAAATTGTTTGTGTTCCAAAAGTTCATGGCCAATTTAATTTTGGCTTCCTTTTTTATATCGGCCGCCCGGTGCACTTTCGCCCAGTTTCACAGCGGATATTCAGTGGTGCAGTTGAAAAGTACGCAGCTTTTCAGCTCAAATTCAGCGTATAATCGACGCGCGCCAACGGGTGTTGATGTTGGTTTTCATTTTTTTTCTGTTTTTTTTCTTCAACTTGTTCATTTTTTTCTACACTTCTCAGCCAGGGGGAACATCAAGTGATGCAGTGCCACCACAGCAAAACTATGGTGTAATTGATGATGAAACGATTATCAATGCAAATGGAGCTGGATCAGCCCCAACACAGTATGAGACTTCATTAACGCCACCGCCTTTGGCACCAGGTATTTCTCAATTTTGAAAAATAAAAAAACTTTTTAAAGCATCAAAATACAAAACAATTTTAAATCTCAATTACAAACAGACACATCACCCTATGAGAATCCAGTGAATCACAGTCCGCCTTTGGCAAATGATGGGCACATTCCACCATCACAACAGCAGAATGACCAGACTTATGTGCCAACACCACAAAACAACAACAATCTGCCCAATAATGGCCAGACACCACCAAATAGCAATGGTTATGGTCAGAATGATGCAGCTCAAAAAAATTTGGCACCAAGCCAAAATGGTTGGAACCAGCAAAATGGGGCAACAAATGGGAATGGGGCTGCTTTTGGATTGCAGCAAAATGATAATTATGGGGTTTGTTTTTCATGTTAACTACTGCTGTAAATTGTGCATGTGAATGGGAGGGAAGGGAAGTGCTTTTCATAGCTGGATGGTTTATGCATTAAAATGTTAATGTTGTGGTGTGGGTTGTGGAGTGAGTGACAAGAAAATGTGCATGTAGCTGATAAGTAGAGTTATTAATGATAAGTAAATTTGTAAATAAATAAAAGTACTTGTTATTTATCAGTTTACTTGCAAGAACTAACTTAACATCCACCAACCACATTCTTTGTCACTTGTTCACTTGTGGAATTGACACTTTGTTGCAGGCTTTAGGTGTATTCTGGCACTGACAAGTGACACTGAATGGTAAGCTTTTATATTGTATTGACCATGTGTTCACATTTTTATAACTTCACAAAGTACAGTATCATATAAAAGTCAACATATTTACTTAGCAATGTTGCATGTTTCTTGTATAATCCACACTGCAGACTGCATGCTATGCATTTTCCTGAAGGTAACACTCCATCATGATGCTGTCATTAAAAATCAAAATTGTTTTAAAAGCTGAAGAAAAACAACTTAAAGGAAAGAATGTTTGTCACTTGCATGTAACCCAGCCCATTTTCGATAATTTTTTTTGTAAAAGATCATGCATTATTGACTAAGATATAAGTAATTTGAGATGCATACTCTGCGGTTTACAGAGCATATCAAATCGCTAACCACTAACTGAATTTGACAACTCCAAATTAATTTTTGGCAGGCAGGAGATGCATATCAACAGCAGACAAAATCCACCAATACATGGGTACCTGCACAGCCTCTGTCAAATCAGAACCTAAAAACTCAACCTATTTCAAACAACCTACAAAATAGACAACCTACAAATCAATATGCTCAAAATCGACAGAGATTGCAAGCTCCACCAATTTCAAATTTTCCTCAAAATGTGCCAAAAAGTTTCATCCAGCCTACATCAGTGCGAAATGTGGTTCAAAATTCCGGTGGTAATTTCATCGGCAATAGCGCGTTTAGTACTGATATTTATGGGACACCAGTGTGGCGTAACAGAAATGCTCGGACATTAACTAACAATGGTGGAGGTGGAAACTGGTTCAATAATTTTGGGACAGCTAATGAATACCGTAACCCAACGAAAAGCGCCTACAACAAGCCACAGAAAGTTGGCCTATTTGATTTGTTCATAAAATTTACTGTATCACATTTTCTGAAATAGCTCACTTCTATTTGGTTGAAACTAGGGTTGGGACGATATATCGTATCGAATATCGAATATCGGATATCGACTATTTTTTCATATCGAATATCGAATATCGATATCGAAAATTTTGAAAAAATATCGAATATCGATATCGAATATCGACCATTTTTTCGATATTTTCGATATTCTATCCTCCCTGGGCCTGACTTCAAATAAGCCAGGAATGGCACTTTTAGAAGGCGATTTCATGAGCAATTTTACCAAATTTTGCGTGCACTTTGTTCTCAGATGACAGGGATTTTTGTTTCAGCACTTGCGACAGCATCAAATCTTGTATAAATGCGCAAATCTTATATTTGTGTGTTTTATAGCTAATTACACCATGGGAACAGCAATGGCACCATGGCATGGCACCTATAAATAGGGCTGGTATATTTCATGGCTGGGGGCGGCCCTTTCATTATCACATCTGTTACATTTTAAAATCATTTTCTCATTTTGATCCTTGTAAGCCATTTAAATTTGTATCATCTACTTTTCAGGAGAGATGATCAATTGGGTTTGTGACCAAATGGAAATACAATATGCCAAATAAGATTTGCCCTGCTATACAAAAAGCAAATTATCGAAATATCGATATTGAATATCGACCATTTTTTCATATCGAATATCGAATATCGATATCGAGGGTCCATATCGTATCAATATCGAATATCGAGTTTCAGAAAAAAATATCAAATATCGAATATCGATATCGAAAAGTCATATCGTCCCAACCCTAGTTGAAACATTTCATTGTAAAGTTTTTTTCATTGTAAAACTTTTACATAAATATCACTTAACACAGCCCCCAGCGAATGTCGCGTCCCCCCTGCAATCGGCCACAAACTTTGGACACGCGGACGCCCCATACGGTTGGCACATTGCCAAATTCCACAGTCATAAAATATCAAATTCGAATTTACGACAAAATTTCGGTTGCTTTTCAGGCGGCGGTAACTTGGGTACCCCAAATTATGGCCAGCCGCAGCCAGCGTCGCAACAATATAGCGTCAATTCTTTTGCGCCAGCCGTCGCGCCAGGGAATTACGGTAGCGGGGGTTCTGGAGGAAATGGACCGGATCTTAGTTTGTTGGGGGGGGGGGGGGTTAATGATGAATATTTTTTTGTAGGTTTTCAAAGGTGAATGATCTGAATTTTTTACATTTGAAATGTGCCTTCTTATTTACACAGTTGACATCCAAATTTTACAACACTGATGAACCGGTTTTGAGTTTACCATAATGAACTATTTTTAATTTCTGTAGACATAATGATGGCAAACCCTTTGAAAAAAGTATTGATATTTTTAAGTTTTGTTTTTCGAAAATGATTTCAAATTTCCAATTAGGTACACATTTAGGTACTCGAACTTTGTTTTTTCTTCAAAAAAGTTCAGTACTTCGACCAACTCCGCCAATAATAACCCCAAAAAGACCAAAAATCACGCACCCCCCAAAAAAAAGGCGACCCCTGTTTCCGACGGTACCCCAATTGCGCGGTGGTCAACGCACAGCCATATGAGCGACGCAGCAATATTGACGCAAATAAATGCAAGCAAGTGTGTTTGGACAGCGCCCAGGGGCCGTACCAATGTCGCGCAGCTGTATTCGATGTGCAGCATAATGTGTGCGATTTGTTCGCGCACACGGGAAATCAGTACCCCGCCAGGTGGGGGGGGGGGCTTTTTGAGGGGGGGGGTTGATAAGCATCGCAGTGAAAATGGTGTGTGATGTGCCGTGAAGTGTTGTGAAGTGTCTTTGTGGCGATGGCCAAAGTCACAAAGTCACATACTGTACCTGCAGATGCTTCACAGCTTCCCGAACATTGCAAATTGTGCTGACACTGTTTGTGAGGTGCGCTTCACACACTTTGATCATTGTGATAGTTTATAATAGGTGAAGTGTGGGGATGACACTTTACCTGAAATTTCAAAAGGTTCTGGAGGAAGCGTCTTCACATAAGTTTGACGCGCTCACAGCACATCACACACAATTTTTGGCTTTTTAGAGTTTTGTTTTCTATGCGTATAGAATTAGCGCACAATTCATTTCAAATGCAATGTAAAATTTCAAATGTCGTTCAAAGTGCTAAAGGTCCTGTACGAGGCCGTGTAACATACAAAAAAAGTATTTTTATTTTTTCCGGTCATTTGACACTTTACAGGACACTTTATACAACCTTAGACATTTTGCAGGGCACACCCAAATATAATACACGCTGCTCGATAACCCCCTAAAACACTCTCACTTACCCCCCCCCCGCCAGAATAATCACGTACGCCCTGCGCGACTACTACGAGCCGACGGGCCAATGCCCAGGTGGCACCAATGGCAATGGCTACGGCAGCCCCAGTCCGGGATCGTCGCCCGCGCCGACCCCCTCGACGGGCTCTTCGCCGGGCCCCCCGTCGCTCGACAGCACTACTACTAGTGCGAGCACTACACAGGGTCCACTGTGTGGGGAGGGACGTTAGTGCATGGGGGTTGGGGGGGGGGGGGTGGGGGGGTGACGAATCTGGCGGATTGGAGGGGGAGTGAAGAAACATGGGAAAACCTGTATAGGTACTCATTGTTGTTGTTTGTTAAATTGAGAGTTTGAGAATTGGAAATTCAGTGACTTTTTTCTATTTGCATTGTACATTTGGTCGTGTTTGTTTAAAAATAGATTACGATTCAAAATACAGAAAAAATTGTTGTTTTCACATGGTTGAAACTGTATCAGGTAGAAAACTAAGAACGTAAAAAAACGTGTCTGGGGCCCAGATTTTCAGCTTCGAAATCAGTCGAAATATGGGCAAAATATGCCCGACAAACATTCCGCAGTGTGCTGAGTAGTGATTGAAAAAGCGCCTGAAAAAGGACTTTGTCGCCAAGCGCCAAAAGCGCCCAGGCGCTTTTCCGAACCCCAGTGCCAAGCGCCAATGGCGCCACAGCAAAATGGCGCCAAGCGCCAAAAGCGCCATCAGGCGTCAGCGCCACGGCGGATTTCCATCACTAGTGCTGAGCATGCACATACGAGTGAAGTGCGCATCTGGGGCCAGTTCCGCCAAATGAGAAGTGAAATGGCAAAGGCGAAGTAAAAGCGCAAAGGCCAAGTGAAATGGCAAGTGAATTGAGAAGGAAATTGGCAAAAGCGAACGGAAATTTTTACTTCGCTTTTGCCATTTCACCTATCACATCTCATTTTGCGGAACTGGCACCAGGTGTCGAGCGCTGAGCTACAAAATTTCAAGAATTCAAAACGGATGACGCTTAAAAATTATCACGCGTTGGCGTTTTTGACGCACTCGATCGGCAACGCTACTTAAAACTTACAAAATTTGCGGAAAAATATGTCGAAATAACTTCATCTCAGCATCCTGCGCCAGCGGGCAAACGGTTCGTCTGCTCAGAATCGAAGGTTTTGCCCTGCAGAACAATGACGATGTAATCCTGGATGGATTGTCGAGACAAGAATGCATCGACGCCTGCATCGATAATTGTGTAGGTTGATAGAATTTGGTCGATTTTTGGGTGTTCTTTATCGGGTCTATGGATTGTATTGATAGTGATGTTAAAGTGAAATGGCGGTATTGGCAATTTGTGCCATAATTATTAGGGGCTGGTGTACTTGCACACACTAGTTTTCAACAAAACTTTTTGAAAACTCATAAATCCGCAGTGAACACATTTTGACTGTACCGAAAAAAAGTTTTTTTATCCCGATCAAACAAACTGTAGTTGACGCACATGCTCATTCCAGTAAACTCAGATGCTATCAAAGCTGATTTACAAGTCTTCAAACTTTTGGTTGTAAACTAGTGTGTGTAGTAGAGCCATTGGATAGAAACATCATTTATTGTGAAAAAGCTACCATTTTCCATCATTGCATTCAAAAAATTATATTCACCAATTCATTTTTAATCCCAAAGTTAAAAAAAACAATTTCGCATCAGCACTCTAGAAATCAAGGAAAAAATCACATTACCACAAATTTTTCACCCTGAAACACAGGGTCCCAATGGTGAACAAGCAGCATGCAAATCATTCGATTTCGATGGAATTTCTTGCATCATTACTGAGGAAGCGGGTGTTCCCACTGGAAATGGACAACTTTTCCAGCAGCCAGAGGCAGATTATTATGAGAAAATATGTGTTGATGGTAAGGGGTCTTTCTGCTCTACTGAAATTATTTGCTTCAGTCAGCTCAAATGATGGTCCCAACTAGTGATGAAAAAGCGCCAGAAAAAAGGGCGCCAGGTGCCAATGGCGCCATTTAGAAACTGGGCGCCAAGGGCCAAGAGCGCCACAGAAAAAGGGCGCCAAGCGCCAAGGGCGCCATGGCGCCATTCAGAAAGTGGGCGCCAGGCGCCAAGGGCGACACAGAAACAGGGCGCCAAGCGCCAAGAGCGCCACAGAAAAAGGGCGCCAAGCGCCAAGGGCGCCATGGCGCCATTCAGAAAGTGGGCGCCAAGCGCCAAGAGCGCCACAGAAAAAGGGCGCCAAGCGCCAAGAGCGCCACAGAAAAAGGGCGCCAAGCGCCAAGGGCGCCATGGCGCCATTCAGAAAGTGGGCGCCAGGCGCCAAGGGCGCCACCCGCCACAGAAACAGGGCGCCAAGCGCCAAGGGCGTTTGGAAATTAAGGCGCCAGGCGCCAATGGCGCCAGAATAAATAAGTGCATACGATACCCTGCGTGTGCTAAAAATGTTGCTATAACACTGTATTGTACACATTCACTAGGACGTAATCAGCAGAAAAAGGAAACCAGCAACAAATTTTTGCTCTCCATAAATTCATACACACACACTCACACACATTCACCTAAAACGCAATGGAAACTGTCATTTGACAAAACGATGCATCCACTTTAAACAGATGGTTCCAATGGATGTTTTCTCGAAGTGGCTGAAAACTAAATTACGATGATTTGAATGTGTTGATTTTGAGTTTGCAAGTTCAACAGTCTATTATTCTCAGCTTCTGATCCATGAGACGCGTCTGCTGAATCATTGGATGAAACATTTCCATCCACTGGGACCACTTCATCCATTTTTACAGTGAATTTCGATTATCCACGGACGCTTTTTTATATTTTTGCCGTTTACGCAGCCTTCACCTTGAAACCCTGCTGGCGCCATTTTGGCGCCCTTTTTAGGGCAGGGCGCCGGGCGCCAAGGGCGCCACGGATAAAGGGCGCCAAGCGCCAAGGGCGCCATGGCGCCTTTCAGAAAGTGGGCGCCAGGCGCCAAGGGCGCCACAGAAAAAGGGCGCCAAGCGCCAATGGCGCCATGGCGCGGCGCCCTTTGGCGCCCTCAAATGGCGCCAGCGCCATGGCGCCATTCTATCACTAGTCCCAACAATAATCCACTGCCCCCTATCTAGCTAGGTAGCTTGAATTCCCACTTAATACAAATCATTCCAGAAATAATGGAAAAATTTAGAAAAATTATTCAATTATTTTGAACAAAAACAACTAATAATCAAATTACATCATCCTACCCAGCTGACTTGGCTGAACCATGTGCAGAAGTCTTTGACAGATTTCCCCAAATGATTCTGGTTGGCTTCGCGGAAACTGTGGTAGATGCATTGAGTTTTGAAGAGTGCCTGGATAATTGCTTGAATGCCATTGATTTGTATGGATTTAGATGCGCCAGTGGCATGTTCTACTTTCAGGTGAGATTTTGGGAATTTGTTTGAACTTGAGTCGATTTGAACTTTTACTAATTATGCAAAACACAAATGACAAGGTTTGAAAACGGTTTTTTGAATATTTATACCATTACCAGCAGAAAAACACGACACTTAAAAATCGATTTTTGGGGGACATTTCGTCAAATTTGAAACAACTCAAATTTCTAGGCTTTTATGACTGAAAATACAGTATGCTGTGACAATATTGCTCATATTTGAACACAATGAATATGTTTGTTACTACTTTCTCCATAAGACAGTTCCAGACACATATTTTACCTTTCACAACCAGCTCATTTAATTTCAAATTAAATCTTCAAACTACCATTTTGCAATTCCCAGGAAGAAACAATTAACTGCATCCTGAACACCGAAGATAGAACCACTGCACTCGATCTATTCGTGCAAGAAGAAAACGATATAGTTGACTATTTTGAGACTGGCTGCCCTTTGAGAGATGCACTCAGATTACAGAGGGGAAAGCCGCCAGTGAGACAGACACTTTCCGGACGCAGATTTTGGGACCATGCCACTAGTGAAGGTTTGTGTGGAAGTTATATTTGTAAAAAAGTTTCCTTGATTGACGTACAACTAGGGTGTCAAATTTCTGTTTCCGTTTTCCGTTTCCGCCTTTCCGCAGGAAAATTATTTACCTTTCTGTTTTCTGTTTTCCGGCAGCCGAAAATTTTTTACCTTTTCGTTTTCCGTTTGCCGGGAGTCGAAAAATTTTTACCTTTTTGTTTTCCATTTGCTGGGAGCCGAAAAATTTTTACCTTTCCGTTTTCCGTTTTCCGGCAGCTGAAAATTTTTTACCTTTCCGTTTCCGTTTTTCCAGCCCATTTTTCCATTTTCCAGCTGAAAAATTTTTACCTTTCCATTACCGTTTTACCAGGCTATTTTTCTCTTTTCTGGCTCGATTTTCAGTTTTCTGGCATTTTTCCATTGTTTTTCCAATCTGTATTTATCTTTTTCCACTATGGTGTTTTTAACTACCAGGTTCTTCTGTCATTCATAATTTTTATCTGTATCCAAATCTGTAAAAAAACACAAAGTAATTTCGGACACATACTTTGCAGTCCGCTGAGTATACTTTTTACTGTTCAGTTACATCAAGGTTCACTTTTGCAAAATTCTTATTGTTGTTGTAGTGTATTTTTGCTACCTTTTGATGATTTTTTGTTGGTTCAGTTAAGCTTGAACTATAAGTGAAGTTACTTGCATGATCCATAGTTGCAGAATGTACAGCTACCACAATCAAAGCCAAACAGGCAAACCTGCATGCAGGTTTTCCTTCTGCAAATTTGCCTATTACCATGCAAATTTCACTTTATTTTTCCGCTTCCGTGAAAATTTTGCTTTCCGTTTTCCGTTTTCTGGCATTTCATTTTTCCGTTTTCCGTTTTCCGGCTGACAATTTTTTTTACCTTACCGTTTTCCGTTTTCTGCTGAGTGGAATTTTTTTACCGTTCCGTTTTCCGTTTTCCGGCAGAAATTTTTTTATAACTTTCCGTTTTCTGTTTTCCGTAAAGTGAAAAATTTTTACCTTTCCGTTTTCCGTTTTCTGTAAAAAAATTTTTTTGACACCCTACGTACAACCCCCTTGAATTAGTCCCTTATATGGGTGGAGCTGGTGAAATTAACGGAGACCCCTATCAGAAATGAACACATGAAAATGGTAATCTCCAGATAAATAATAATTAATACATAATAAAGTGATAAATGACTAGAAAAGAATTCACAAGGAAAGTCAATAAATTGATATAGTATTGATTCATTAATAACACATGTTTTGTGTGTATTCAAAGTGCGAAGTCACATGAAAAATCGTGCCTCAAATTTTTACCCATGTGGAGAGGGTGATGCGCGAAACAATTTTTCAGCTGGTATTTATGTTGTTTGTAGATTTTTGTGAAATTAGTGAACAACATTAAAATAGAGAATGTCCTATCACAGACCTACCACACCCTACCAGCTCCCCCCTGTCAAAAAATTCAAACATCAGCTACACAAGACATTTTCTTGGCATTCATCCAAGCATAAAGTCACAAATGGCACAACTGCCATTGGCTGATAAGCTCAGCCATGGCAGCACTGGAGAATCTGGCCAAAAGCCAAAATTTGGCACCTGGTGCCAGTCCCATACCCTGTAAAATGCCCTTTCAAATGTCAACTGTCATGCAAAGTGTCAAAAGTCATGTAATATGCCGTGCAAAATCGAAACCTAGTTGCAATTTTTCAGGGATTTTCCATGACTATTGACACTTTGCATGACATTTCGCATTTTAAGGGTATTTTACACGGTCTGGTATTGCCCTCTGGACTCAGTGGTCACCGTGTGGTGCGAAAGGAACTAGGGTTAGGTATAGGAGGTGCAAGAAGGTTGATTTAAGGCAATGTGACAGGGGAATTGAATGGTGCAACAGAGGGGTTAAGGGTGAGTCTTTGGGGGGTAGGGTGGGGGTGAATATTTTTGAATAAAGGAATTGAGTGTTGAAAATTTTGGAAAGGATGTTTGCCTTGAACTTAACTTTGGAACTTTTTTAAGAATGGTTATACTCATTTTTCATTCTAGCAGTAGCAGTTGCAAGAGAAATACCATATATCCTCGAATAAGACCCCCCTAAAATAACTCCTCCCCTTTGAATCACTCCACCTTCAAAAACGCTGATGAAAAAATAACTCCCCTGGGGACATATTCGAGGATATAGTTTAGCATATGCATCGTAGACCAACCTTTTACTTTGAACATGAAACCTATTTATAAACCTAAAACCTCTTTATAACCTCGTTCCAGGCATTCAATCAAGCTTCACACCACGTCCAAGCTTTCACAGCCTTAGAACAACAGGAACAGCAAAATCTAATCTTGGCAGACATCCAAAAACAGTTGTATTGGCAAAGAACAATGATCAATCAGTACTAAACTGTGAATTAGGTGACTGCTGTGCTGTTTTTGGAGGGTGCAGGATAGGATTATTAAGGCACAAGGATAGTGGAAAAGTAAGATGGTGCACTGATCCTTGCTGATCCTGAAAAATTGCTGTAATTTTGCATGTGATTTTTGGTGATTTGCAGTGATTGTGATTTGAAAATACGCACGAGCTTGAGATGGCAATAGTTATAATCTCATTAAGTATATGGTTGAAATGGGAATGATAGCAATGTTGGGATATAATTGGGATTCAGTGCACAGGAGTTATTTTATATTGCTCAAACCTACTTAACTGTGTGCATATTGAACTCTGTGCACATTACATCTATTTGATAAAGTTTATGTGCCTGTAACAGCTTTGGTTAAGTAATATCAAAAGTATTGCCATTGGTGTCCCATTTGAACTATAATTAGATTGTTTGTATGCAAAACTAAATACACAAAACAGTGAAAGAGAAGTTCACTCATTTTTATGTACTGTACATATGCATTTAACTGTTAATAAAGCAATGATTTTCATGAATATCACCTTGGAAAAAAATGACAATATAAGTGTGACAAAAGTATTTCTTCTAATAGAATGGCACCTTTCTATTTTTTTGTCAAATTTATTACCTGCCATTTTATTGGAGGTGCTGTTCTATTGGAGGCTGCCGTTTTATTTTTTTATCAAACTTTTTCATCCTATTTTCATTTGAACATGGTAAATATGTTAGAGAGACATGGGTGACATTTGAATATCAGAGCATTAATTCAAACAAAACCAAATGTCAGAACAAACCCTGAATCATAGTTCTGAACACATTGGATGTCCTCACCATCAGTTTCTTAAATATTGTTGTGTTTCAGCATCTGTACAATGTAATTTCAACCTGCCGTTCTATTGGAGGCGCCATTCTTTTGGAGGTAATGCCAATCTATTAGGAGAAATACGGTATATGGAAACAAAGTATTTCTCACCAAAAAGTATAGAAAATGTAAAATATTTGTTTTACTTGTTCTCATGCGTAAATGTGAGTAAACTATTTCTTTGCAGGATAATGTAAAATGTAAAAGGGAGTACTTCTCCAATGGAAAATGTGAAAGCTACTACTTTTGCATGTGAGAGTGTTTTTTACACTGGAACACATAATGAATGTCGTTTTTAGTGATTATTTCGTATTTTTTAGAAATATAATATTATTTCTTCAAGATTTTCTCATTTTAGCAATGAAAAATTGTTATTTTAGCAACAAAAATACATTTTCTTAATACGTCTGTACTTTTAAAATGTACAGATAAAAATGAGTACAATCATTTTTTTAAGTATATGTAAACGAAAACACTTTCCCGGTCAGATCCACCCCCTGTTTTTAGTTTCACTATGGATTTTCTATCTCCCACTACGGTGAGAGTAGAAAGCTGAAAATCGGGGGTATGTAGTTGTAACCCCCCTCTATGCCCCATAAAGTGCAGGGGCTACAGCGACTCACTACGGTATTTCTCCGTTTATAGCACCCCCCGTGCATAACACCCGGGGGTAGAGAATTTTTTAGCACCCCGGGGGTGCTATACAAGGTTTCAAAAAATGGCTCAAATTGAATGGTCTGAATACTGTATCTGGCGCTACTCATTGAAATTCCGCGGCACAGCACGTGCACCACGCATATTTTTTCCATTGAATTAGCTGCGGGCTGGGAACAAAAACAATATGCTCTCCAATTATGTTTAGAAAATGAAAGAAAATGGTAATTATTATGCTTTTTTGCTGTTTTGTTCGGTTGAATGTAAATTCCATGTATAGTACCCCCACTGACCTAACACCCGGGTGTTATACAAGATTTTAAAACGTTCGCTGAAAATTGCTCCGATTTTGTATAACCCCCGGGTGTTATAAACGGAGAAATACGTACAGTGTGGGTTGATGTACCTATTTGAAACATTTTTCTGGCTTTTTCAGTGTCCCGCACAGGTTCGGCACCCACTTGATGTCTTACACTGTGGGCGCCATATCTCCAGCTGTGAGTGGGTTAGAGAGCTTAAATTTGTGGTGAGTGTAGACAAAACCTACCAACACCGATGGGCGGCCACCAGAGATTCACTTTAGTGCCTGTTCCCGTGGTTCAATTTAGTTTTTAGATTATTGAAGTGTCTCATCCGGAATGCAATCTAAATTAGGCTGCCGGATCTGACCGGGAAGTTGTTTATTTACCGCGTACTCGCGTACACATATTTTTCAAGTAAATATACCTACGTACATTTTAACAACAGTGACAGCATAACGACAAATTCCCAGTGAAACGACAAATCCGGTACCAAAAATCATAAATAAACAGGTACGCTTAGAAAAAATTACCGTATTTCCTCGAAATACCCCCCCCCCCTCAAAATGAGCACTATGAACTTGTGATCCAGGAAATGCATAACAGACTTTCAAAACACTTACTGTGTTACGTTAGAACATCGTTTATACCATCTACATCCTTTTTATAAGGCTGTAAAAACTTATAAATGGTGGTTATTGTTGCATTTTTCACGTTTTTCTCTCAAAATTTTCACTCTGAAAAAATAAACCCCCGGGGGGTAATTCGAGGAAATACAGTATCCCTAAATAGGCTTGCTCTAGAGTATTGTAAAATCAATATTCACTTTCAGCCTCGAGCAATCTTCATAACTCTGCGATTGCGACAAATTTCTAGTCTCACCCGCGCCAGCGCCAGCCCTTTGGTTGGCAACAGGGGCAGGCATCGACGCAGTTTGTCGCACCCACTTCCTCGGAGAGATCTTGAAGTGGAGGTTATAGTTGTTAAAACGTATTTACATTAACTTGATTGATAGGTATACGCGAGTACTACGTCTAAAAGTTTACGTTTCCTTGTGTAAAAATACCGGTACTCGTCTATACGCGTACTTTTTGAAAGTATGAAGCTCTCAAAGACAAAGTGTTACATTTTTTCACTCGCCATTGTCATTTTGTCATTGTTTTTGCCTTTTGACTTCTCACTTATAAATATACTTCTATTTTGAATTTTCACTTCTCAATTATAAATTGGTTTTCCAGAGGGCAGTTTCAAGCCCTGTAGGGTGTAGAGTAGGTGTCAAATGTCATGTAAAATGTCAATCAAAACAAAAAAAGAAACGATTTTGTTATGGAACTTTGCATGACGATTAGCGTTCCAAAAATCTGGGAGATTTATATTTAAAAGTAAGATTAAATATAAAAAATCTCTTATTTCATTATATTGTCTGCAGATTTTTCCAGAGAGATTAAATTATATTTTATTTATGAGAAAAAAATATAATTTAATCTCTCATCTATATTTATTTATATTTTCTCAGTGTTTTACAGAGAGATTTAATTATATTTTGTTTTTGAGAGATTTTCTAAAATTATATTAATTATATTTTTTGATAATCACCCATTTTTTAGAACGCTAATGACAATTGACACTTTACTTTACATTTGTCATGACAATGGACACTTTGCATGACATTTGACACTTTACTTTACACTTTACAGGGCTTGGGACTGCCACCAGGAGCAGTCCCAAGCCCTGTAAAGTGTTAAGTAAAGTGTCAAATGTAAAGTCAAATGCAGAGTAAACTGTCAAATGCAAAGTAAAAGTGTCAAATTTAAAGTCAAATGCAAGGTAAAGTGTCAAATGTAAATCGTATGTCAAAAAGTAAGATTTGGATACAAAAACATAATATTTGGATACCAAAAAATATGATTTGGATACACAATTGACACTTTACTTTGCATTTGACTTTGCATTGGACAGTTTACTTTGCATTTGACTTTACATTTGACACTTTACTTTACACTTTACAGGGCTTGGGATTGCCACCAGCTGTCACCTGGCAATGTCCAGCGCAGTGTGCCCAGTTCCCAGCGTTCCATAACGCACGCGCCTATTTTCTTGTCGCACATTGCACCATATCTGCGTGTTTTAATGTTTTCATTATTTCTCCTCTGTAAATTCTCGAATAAGTCCCCAGGCGAGTTTTTTTCATCGCTACGTTTTGACTTGAAAGTTATGCGAGGGGGAGTTATTTAAGGGGGATTATTGGGGAGGAGGTTTTTGTCATAATTGTAAGTGAAATGCAGTTTCTACACAGTTTCTGTTGCATTTACAAATGTGCTTTTGCATTTATAAATCTACTGGCTTCCATATTTTACACGCAACAGACCCATTCCACTTGTGTTGAAAGTTTTTCTTGTCCATGCAGCAGTACCATTCGACCGGCTCGCGGTACGGGTAGCAGGCAGTGTGATCTTTGCATGGCACAAATTTGCCTGCGCATTGTACAATTCCAATGGTATCCACAGAAAAAATGGGTGTTTGATGCATTGGAAACTGGAAGTTGCATGAGAAGTGGCATTATTTTTAGCACATGTTTCCTTTATCAACATAATCAACTTTATGATGAAGTGTTTTTGACATTGTTGTACACACGGGTGCCAGAGCAGGCAGGCAGTCTTCACTAGGGTGTCAAATATCTGTTTTCCATTTTCCGTTTCCGTTTTCCGAAGGCAAATTTTTTCCATTTTCTGTTCCATTTCCCGGCCATTGAAAATTTTTTTCCGTTTTCCGTTCCGTTTTCCAGCCACAATTTTTTTTCGTTTCCATTTCCATTATTCTGGTTCATTTTACATTTACACTGAATTTTTAGTTTTTCTGGCTTTTTCCATTTTCTGGCTCAATTTTCTGTTTTTCCACTTTTTTTCCATTTTCCCGGCTCAATTTTCTGTTTTATCCACCTCATATTCCTTTTTTTCCGGCTCAACTGTCTGTTTTCTGTTTCAGGCAAACTGGTAAACATGGATGCAGGTTTTCAATTATGTTAATTTTTTCTATTTTCCATAAAAAATTCAGCATTTTTTTCCATTTCCAGCATATTTCAGCATTTTTTTTCATTTTCCAGCAAAATTTCAGCAATTTTTTTTCTGTTTCAGTGCAAATTTAATTTTTCCATTTCCGGTGTACAAGCTAGTGATGTTAAAGGCACCGGGAAAAATGGCACCGCACCGCACCGGCACCTTTGCCAACACATGAAAAGAGCACCTGGCACCCTGGGGCACCGGCCAGAAAATGGCACCGCACTGCACCGGCACCAGTGCCTTTTGGAAAAAATGGCACCGGCACCGAAGGGCACCGGCGGGTTGCCGGTGCTAGCACCGAAAGGCACCGCACCGGGCTGGAATTTCTGAAGTAAATATCGGGCAGTTTCTCAGTGGTCTCACTTTTGGAAGTGCATATTTCCATGAATTTTCAACCGATTTTGATGGTTGAGCACTAATAATAATCAGAATGATGTGGCAATCACTTTTATGAAGCAATTACAATGATTACAAATTAAAGATAAAATATTTAATTCACTGCAATGTCCATAGCCACTATTGTCTACTAATCGGAGTCGTTGCTGTACAGAGAATGGAACTATCTCTGTCATAAACTGACAACAAATTTTGAACAAACAAGTAAGATAAATATAAAATATAAAAATGATTTAAAATTCAACAAAATTTTAGATTCGGTCATCAGATCATGTATCGGGTATAATGGATTTCACAGTAGGTATATTTATTTGATGGGAGGTTTACAAAATAGGCGAAAACGGTTGGGTAAATATATCGCTGTTTTTTGAAATATGAATAAGGACATACTATGGTCAAAATTGCACAGCACATGAAGCCTCGGCCGGTGCCTTTCCCAGTGCTTTTTACTTTGGCCCTGGTGCTACCACCTTTGGCACCGGCAAAAAAATGGCACCGCACCGCACCGGCACCGGTGCTATTCTGAAAAAAATGGCACCGGCACCGGCATGGCACCCCTGAAGATTGCAATGGCACGGTACCAGCACCGGTGCTGGTGCCCTTCGGTGCCCAGCACCGGGGCACCGGTGCCCCGGTGCCTTTACATCACTAGTACCAGCCTTGTTTTTCGTTTTCCAACCGCTGTAATTTTCTTCCGTTTTCCGGCAAGTGCAAACTTTTTTTCCATTCCGTTTTCCGGCCACAGAATTTTTTTCCATTACCATTCACTGCAAAAAATAAGTTCGTGAAGTGTGTGGAAGCGCACTCTGTGAAGACACTTCCACTCACTTCCACACACTTCACGAAGTTTTCGGTGAAGTGTCTTCCACTCACTTCACCTAGCTTCACGAAGCCTGTAATTTTGTGAAGTGCACTTCCCGACGCTGACGCTTCCACACGCATCAAACTGATGCCGAGTTCCAGTGGAAGCGTTGTGACACTTGGTGAAGACACTTCAGAAAAAAAAGAGATTATTGAAGGCACTTCACACTTCCAATTGTATTTTACTGCAAAAAAATGATTCAAATGCCAAGGATGGATGGATGGGCATGTGTGCCATATAGTTCAATGAGCCATGTTTAGTCACATTTCTCGCTGCTTTATTTAGGTACTATTTACCATCTCCCATTATCTTGTCATGCATTAAGTTTATTTTCATATGTACCTTATCGTCGCATCCTCATAATAAAGTTATGCAGTCAATAAGCATATTAATACTAAAATTACCACACTTTTTTCATGTGAAGTGCCGTCACTACAGCTCTGACATTGTGAAGACACATCACAGTGGGACGTCGGAAGTGAAGACCTTTCACCAACATTGTGCAGCTTCGTGAAGAATTTTTGCTATGTGAAGTGTCTTCACAACTATTTTTGTGAAGCGTCGGGAAGCGCAGACCAGCGTCGTGAAGCGTCGGGAAGCGAACCGTGAAGGCACTTCAAGAAGCTTCACGACGCATCACACACCTATTTTTTGCTGTGATTTCTGTTTTCCATAAAAAATGTGTTGACACCCCAGTATTCACACCCATTGGACAAGTGAGTCCCAAGTTCCAATCAAAAGAACCAGCGATGAGAACTTTGAGCAAGAAAGTACCAGATTCTAAGAGGCTGGTAGCCAAGGATGAGGAACATTCATGTTGGGTGCAGTGATTTCCAATTCAAACCATTGCTGTGCAACATAGACTTCATACTGTCAACATTTTCCATTCAATTTGCACTCTTGGGGCAAGGGCAATGGGAGGGAAGGTGAAAGAGAGGGAAAATCAACTGAACTGACCTAAAAAGCACACAACACTGTCTTCAATACCCCTAAAAGTGAGGTGGCACTGCAGAGACGCATATTGATTGACATCTCTTACAGTGCCAAAATTCAAATTGTGCTTGGGGCAAAAACATGTAAATACATGGTGGTACAGGCACAACAACATGGTTAACCTAGCTGTACATTCACTTCACACCAGAGTTGCGAAAGTGTATTTACACTTACCCGAAATACCCGGGTAAATGGGTATTTTTATTTACCCTTACACTTACACTTTCATAAAATACCCGTACACTTTTTTTACACTTTCCTGGGCAAAATACCCGGATACAGAAAGTGTATTTTTTTCTTTCAGATGGCCCTGTTTGAAGCATTTGAGGAAGCATAAAACTGGGTCATGTACAAACAATAACTGCACAGTGCACACATGCAGTTATGCATTGAATGTAGAAAATATGGCAAATGTACAAACTAGCCTTTGATCTACAACCTTTGATCAGTACTCATGGTATTCTACAGTTTCATCATACTTTGTAAACAGGACAAGATCAATTTCACCTGCTGTGGACACTGGCTTTTGCACTTACATTATTGCTGTATGTCCATTCTTGTATTTAAACAGTGATTATCACAGCTTAATCAGTAAAATATCAACACTGAAAACGTGCCATTATTACGCAACTTCATACCACTAAATTTGTTACAGTCTGAAATGTTTCATACGGCTGTTCATACAGCAGTAAAATGTGAACTAATGCATGAAAATGATAAATAAATTGATCTAAAGGTGAAAACAGTGGTGTTTTCTGATGCTCAACAGTGAGAGCTCTTTCTAAAAAAATTTTTTACACTTACACTTTTTTTACACTTTCCTAGGTATTTTAAAAATACCTTACACTTACAGTATCCATAGTCAAAATTTGGAAAGTGTATTTACGCTTACACTTACACTTTCCAAAAATACCGGTATTTTAACAACTCTGCTTCACACACATCAAAACCACGGAATACACTTTGCACTGCTGGTGCTTGCACACACATTACCAACATATAAATTTGCTCTCCAGTGTCATATTTATAAGTGTGAAGTGTCTTCATGAAAATTTTCATGGCATCACAGCAAAAAATGGGTGTGTGGATGCGCGGTGAAGCGTCGGGAAGTGTCTTCACGCCAACACTTCCCGACGCTTCACCAAGCATGCTGAGGCTTCCACACACATCACGAAAATCTGCGTGCAGACACTTCACGCTTCCTTATATGGCGCTCCCACGCACATTTATACGCACGAGAAGCGTGTGGAAGCGCCAGCGCGGTGAAGTGTCTTCCACATGTTTGGATGCACGTAAAGCGTGCGGTAAAGCTAGGTGAAGCGCGTGGAAGAACCTTCACCGAGATTTTTGTGATGTTGGTGGAAGCGTGCCGCTTCACACGCATCCAGACCGCTTCTACAAGCTTCACGGATCCATTTTTTGTTGTGCATGTATGGATGTGCTAGCATACTTGATCGGGGATCATCAGTGTGAAAAACCTTCATGAATGTTCACCGCACATCCACACCCCCATTTTTTGCTGTGACCTTTATTGCTGTGACTGTGAGTGAAGCAATCAGTCAACCATGAACCAACCATTGGCATTGTTCCCATCATAGACACCATTTTTAGCATTCAAAAGGGGCACACAATGTGACCTGCGGTTGCGATTGGGTAGGCAAACCTGGTGCGGTGTGCAGATGTTGCCACAGAGACCTACGCAGTGACATGTAGCACATTAGGCTAGACATTCACATCTCGTCATCTGTGAGTTCTGTCTTTTGCTTATTTGTTGTCCACATGGTTTTTCTGTGATGACAATTGAAGCCTCTAATTTGAAAAGTTTGCAAGTCCACAAAATGTGATTTTGAGTAAATTGCATTTTTAAGTTTCAGATTCAAGACTATGGTCTATGCTGTGTCCAATTGGTGTCATTCATGCCTACCATCAAGCATGTTGACAAAAAGGTGTTCAATTTTCAGCTCCTGCATACATGTAAAAATTGGGTGTCCATAGAATGCCATTAGGGTGTTTGCTAAAATTCTGCAGTGAAATCAATAAACAAAAGTGTACTAGGACTTGTTCACTTCTTGCTGCAAACAGTCCTTTTGCTTTAAACCAGAAAATCAAAAATTTGAAAACAAATAATATATATTTTTATAAATGGCACAATTTGGAGTTATAAATAGCACAACTGCACAATTGTGTAATACTTGAAATTTGATGCAACAAGGCAGATCAAGGAAAGTCTAGGAAATGTTTTCAAGGTAATGTCAGCATCTGTCGAGGAATTTCATGACAAAGACATGGTGTAAAGCTGAAAAGTTTTTGTCATCACAAAAAACGTGCGAACAACAATATACCGTATTTGCATGAATAATCCCCCTGGGGGATTATTATTTCGTCAGACTTTTTTGAGGGGGGGGATAATTCAAGGGGGGGGAATTATTCAAGGGGAGGAATTATTATTTCATCAGAATTCTCAAGCATGTTTCCATCAACTCATTCGACAAAACATGCTTTATTTACACAATAACATGCTATTCTTGTCCAAATTAGACATAAAAAATTGACGTATGCTTTGAGGGGGGGATTATTCGAGGGGGGAATTATTTTTTCCTCGCTCATCTTACAGGGGGAGATTATTCGAGGGGGGAATTATTCAAGGGGGGGAATTATTCAAGCAAATACGGTATGTGTAATGTGATTTTACTTGCGTTTGGCTTTCATGGTCTGAGTCAAGTAAACCAATTTGATTTGATTTGATTTGAACAACTTAGTTGACTTAGATATCTGTATACACAGCTGACTAACCAGAAGTGCATTTGTAGAACTGTAAATTGGCAGTTTTATTGAACATAGTGTTGTTGCCATCTTGGCAAGAAAAGTGATAAATATACTTTAGGATAGCAGAGTAAAAAATACTACTGTTTACACAAGTAGAGTAAGAATTACTACAGTTTGTATAAGTACCATGCATGGTCTATTTACATAAGAAAGTTTTATTTACATAAGAAGGGTCCGCCGACTTGTCGCTGAGCTATGTTTGCATTTTATAGATCAAACATCTGACTTGTCGCTGAGCAGTGTTTGCATGTTTTTAGATGTTTGGCAAACAGTTTTTGTGCTAACTGAGGAGTATAAAAGCAAGCCTCATGTTTAGTAAGATTCATATTTATAGTCAAAAATACATTCAACAGCATTGCATAGCATTATTGCATCTTCAAACCTTCCCTTCCATTACTGTTGGACAAAGCTAAAATAAAGTACCCAAACCAAACCACTGGACTTCCTGAACTAAAAGCCAACACAACAACCATCAAGCCAACCTGACAAGCCACAACACAGGGGAGAAAACACCCACCACTGACCACAACCTCACAACATGGCGCAGCTTGCAACTGGAGACAGGGCACAGTCAGAATATGGCAATGCAGTTCCACAGCTTGTGGGATCAGGCACAATCAGAAAGGTCCTGGGACAGAACAGGAAACAAGCAAAGACTCTGTTGGCAGAGGAAGCACCAGTTTTCACACATGTCAAAGAGAGTGCTACTCATGAGAATGTGTCAAAGGCTAAACAAGTCAGAGTGGTTATGGCAAACCTGAGAGACAAATGTGAAGCATGCAAACAGAAATTGACAGAGAGGGACACAGAGTGGAGGAATGTTCTGGCAAATTTAGAGGCCCTTTCAAATCAAGGTCTGAAAGAATCCCAAGTACTTCAGAGTGAAGAAGAGCAGAAGTATGCAGAGCACTTGGAGAGCCCAGAAGGACATCTGAATCTGATTCAACAGCTTGAGGATAAAGCAATCAGTTTGAGGATTGGCATTCAGTCACTGGAGGAATACCTACAGAAAATCACTGGTACAGGGACAACATCACTGGCACAACAACAGAACTCAAACTCAGCAACAACAACAGCTGGACAATGCCAGTCAAATACAACTCAGAGGACTACACCAAGGTTGATGGAAGCCAAGTTGCCAAAGTTGGAGTTGAGAGACTTCAATGGTGACATCATCCAGTGGGATGCTTGGTGGCAGTCATATGAGCAAGTCATACACAAAAGGACAGATATGGCCATCATCACAAAGTTCCAGTATCTGCTGAAATATGTGACTGGGGAGGCATTTGATGCCATCAAAGGAATCAGGGTGGTTGAGCAAAATTATGAATTGGCCATTGAAATTCTGCAAAAACAATATGGCAAGACAAGAGACATCAAAAGAAGACTGTATGCAAAGCTCCAGCAAGTACCAGAGCCAAAAGGGCACTACAAGAGCTTGCAGAGTTTTCACAGAGAGGTGCAATCACTGGTGTATCAACTCAGATCTCAGAATGAAGATATGAACAATTATGCAACAGTTGAGATGATCAGATCCAAAATCCCAAGTAACATCAGACTTGAAATTGTCAAAATAAAAGGAGAAGATCAAGAATGGTCAGTTGCAAACATTCTTAGCAGTTTGGAGAAGATCATTGAACAGAGGAAAGAGGCTGATACAGACACATCAGACAAACAAGAATCCAACTTCAGCAAGAATTTACATCAGAAAAGAGATCAGAAACCAATAACAACCACCAGTGCATTCTCAGCTTCAGCAACCAACAACAACCCATATTGCATCTTTTGTGAAGGGAGTCACTTCAGTTCAGAGTGCAGAAAATATGCAACAACTCAAAACAGAATGCAGAAATTGATGCAATCAAAAGACAGATGTACCAAGTGCACCAGAAAGGGACATTTCAAAAGAGACTGCAGGACCAACCTCAGATGCTTCTATTGCAAGGTAAAAAAACAACATGCTTCAGCACTTTGTCCAGAAACATTCAGTAATGGAGTAAAGGAACTTAACAAGAGCAGTGGTGGGCACAAATCCACCAACCAAGGCACCAAGCCACAGACAATGACTGCCATGGCAATGGCAGGCAAACCAAGTTCAACAACAGAATTGAACAGATAAAATGCAGTAAACAGGCTACAGCAATCAACAGAACAGACAATAAAGTCAACAGTTGAAGTAGATGTCACAAATGCAACAGTGAACAAAATGGAAACAGAAACAGGTACATTTCAGTCCGGCCAGTCAGAATGCAAACTGCCAAAGCAATGGCATATAACCCAGAGGATCAGTCAGTACCTTGGCAATGTGCCAAGATTTTCTTGGATTCAGGGGCACAAAGGACATTTGTGTCAAAGGAGTTCATGAAGAAGTTAAAGCTCCAACCCAAAATTGCAGTAACTATTGGGCTGGGCACCTTTGGGACCAAAAAGAAAATGGATGTCAATGCTGAGATTGTGGAGCTGGACTTGCAATTGAAGGATGGGTCCAGGCAGACAATCACAGCAAATGCAATAGAAACACTGGCCACAATTCAACCCCACCAGGACTTGTCACAAGATGATTGGGAATTCATCCATCAGAAGTGGGGCCAACAGGCAGACAAGTTGTTTGCAGAACCAATCAACTCCAATGGAGAACAGAGTGTCCCTGACATAGTCCTTGGTTTGGATGTGTATTGGGACTTCCTGACCAAACAGGGCACAATCAAATTACCATCTGGAATGCATGTGGTCAAAAGCAAATTTGGGCTGATGATCAATGGCCAGGATGGTACATCAAACAAAGAAGCTCAGAACAGTGGTGTCTTTACAGTCAGCCAGGTAACTGAGCAGAATTATGAACTGGCTATCAACAATGGACATTATAGCAGTTCCACTCAAATTTCAAACCCAAGAGTTGAAGAATTCTGGGAATTAGAGACAATTGAAATTAAAGATTGTCCAGTCATCAATGATGATGAAAAGGCAACACAGCAATTTCATGCAACAACTGAATACAAAGACCTCAGATACCATGTGAAATGGCCATACAAGGACTGTATAGAGAAATTGCAAGACAACAAAGCAATGTCATTACAAAGGCACAGAGCACTGACAAACAGATTTTCCAAAGATGAAAAGGGGATGGATTTGCTCCAAAGATACAATCAGGTGATTGAGGATCAGCTCAAGAAAGGCATCATAGAAAAGGTGTTTGGTGAGCCAACAGATAGCAGAAAGATCCATTACCTGGCACACCAACCAGTAGAAACACCAGGCAAAACAACAACAAAGCTAAGAATTGTATATGATGCATCAGCTAGCATAAAAAATCACCTCAGTCTGAATGACTGCTTGCATAGAGGGCCAGTGATTTTGCCAGAGCTTGCTGGGCTTTTGCTGAGATTCAGAGCTGGTAGCATTGGCATCATTGCAGACATTGAAAAGGCATTCTTGCAAGTGGTGTTACAAGAGCCAGACAGAGATTTGACCAGATGGTGGTGGTACAAAGATCCAACAAAACCAGTAATGGAGCAGAATCTTCAATTGTACAGATTTGTCAGGATGCCATTTGGTGTGATTTCAAGCCCATGGTTGCTGGGTGCTGTCATCACACAACACCTACAAGTCCTTGTAGAGGATAGCAGTTTGCCAAAAGCACAATTGCTGGAGGGAATCAGTGATGGGATTTATGTAGACAATTTGATCTTCAGTGTGGATTCAGTGGATCTGGCCAAACAGAAATATGATGTCATCAAAGCAGCATTCAATTTGGCATCAATGAATATGAGGGATTGGACCACAAATAGTGCAGAATTGAGAAAGTGCTTCAATGTAGATGACAAGAGTGAAACAAAAGAAGTCACTGTACTTGGAATGCATTGGGACACAGAAACAGACACACTCAATATCAGCAAACCAAAAGGGGCAGACAATCCACTTCCACAGAAGTTGACAAAAAGAGTTCTGGTTCAGTTGATTTCAGCCATCTTTGACCCATTGGGCATGCTGTGCCCAGTGACAGTTACTCTGAAAGCCCTAATGCAGCAAATTTGGGCAGAAATCAAGTCAAAAGGTCAATTAGAATGGGAAACAGAAGTACCAGACCAATACAATGAAAAGTTTTCAGAAATCAAAGAGTTACAGAAACAAGTCAATCAGATCAAATGGTCAAGGACATTGGAACCCATCAAGCCCTCAGAAATGATGGAATTGCATGTGTTTACAGATGCATCAAAACAGGCATATGCAGCATCAGCATACCTCAGACAAGAATTAGAGAATGGTAAATTTGCAATGAAATTGATTTTTGCAAAGTCCAGAGTGGCACCCAAGCAGCAGAAAGGGAAGCCAATCACAATTCCAAGGCTGGAGTTATTGGGCTTAACAATTGGAGCCAGAATGGTCAAATTCCTACAGAAACAACTGAAAGGGTGGAAAATAGCCAAAAGTTTCTTGTGGACAGACAGTATTTGCTGTTTGTGGTGGCTACACTCCAACAAAACAATGGCATGTTTTGTCAAAAACAGGATTTTGGAAATCCAGACCATTCAAACTGAAACAAGTGTGCAGGTCAACAAAATTGACACAGCTGACAACCCAGCTGACATTGCATCCAGAGGATGTGACCTGCAAGAACTTCAGCAAAAGGATATTTGGTGGACAGGACCAATGGGTTTTCAAGCAGAGTTGCCACCAGATTTTCAACCAGACAATGAGTCAATGCCACCAGATTTGAAGCCAGAAATTGAACAAGAGTTCATTATGCCAAAATCTTCAATCTGGGTTGGGTTGACTACACAAGAGGAGCCAGAAACAAAGGATTTCCTGGCAGAAACAGAAAACAGTTATCAGATTGACCCAAAAAGGTTCTCAAAATGGGACAAGTTACTCAGGGTAACAATCAGAGTGATGAGATTTGTGGCATATTTGAAAAGCAAGCACCAGAAGAAATCAGCTTGTCAACAAATCACTTTGAACACAAAGGAGACACCATTCATGAAAGATGAATGGCAAGCAGCCACTGAGTACTGGGTCAGAGTAACACAACACATTCAATCATCAGATCAAATAAAGCTCATCAAGGAGGCACAGAAACAGAATGTGCCATTCCAGAAACACTTTGGCATCATTGCCAAGGAGCTGAAATTTGACAGTGTCAAAAATATTGTCAAAGTGATGACCAGAATTCCTGACATAGATTGCAACCAGGAACTGTATCTTTTGCCACAGAAAGGATGCATCACCAGGTTGATCACTGAACATTACCACAGGAAGGTAATGCATGCTGGTGTAGCACAGACATTGGCAGAGCTCAGGGAGAAATTTTGGATCCACAGGGGTAGAATCATGATACACAATATCATCAAACATTGTGTGGTGTGCAGAAAGGTCACAGGAAGGCCATACAAACAACCTGTGTTTGGAACACTGCCAAAAGAAAGGGTGGAGTTGCACAGGCCATTTCACCATGTGGGCATGGATTACTTTGGCCCATTGTGGTATCAAGTGGCAGATGAGTTGGGACAGAAGGCACACAAGAAGGCATATGTCCTTCTGATCACTTGCTTCAGTACAAGAGCTGCACACTTAGAGCTTGTACCAAATATGACAGCAGCAGAGACACAAATGGCATTCACCAGATTTGAGAGCAGGAGGAATACACCACATAAAGTTGGGTTGGATAATGTACCACAATTCAAACAATTGGCCAGGAATCTGCCAAATATACAGTGGAATTTTATCACTCCATTTGCACCATGGCAAGGTGGAGTATATGAGAGAATTGTGGGCATCATCAAACAACTCATGAAGAAAGCCCAGGCAGCAAATTACAACCCATTGTTGAACTGGATGGAACTCAGCACAATGGTTTTAGAAGTGGAAAAGATGTCAAACAGCAGACCACTGACATATGTGGGTGACACAATTGACACACTCCAAGTCCTGAGGCCAATGGATTTTCTGCTGGGGGACCACACAGGATCAGATCCTGTGGAAAAATTAATGTCAGATGATAAAAGCCATCAAAGTATGGATGCTGATCCAGAATATACACCAGCCAGAAATGAAAAACAGAAAATGAAAGAAGTATGGGATGCAATTCAACAGAAAAAGGAGAAATTATGGCATTTATGGCAGAAGCTGTATCTGGATATGCACAGACAGAGATACAACTTTGGGAAACAAAGTAATAGAGATGTAATCACAGAACCCAAAGTTGGTGCAGTGGTACTGATCAAAGAACAGAATTTACCAAGAGGTGCATGGAAGCTTGGAAAAATTCAGAAGTTGAACAGAAGCAAAGATGGATGGATCAGAAGTGCAGAAGTACAATTAAAAAGTGGAAACAAAATTGAGAGACCAATTGTACATCTGTGTCCATTAGAAGTTCAAGACTATAATGGACAAGGACAAGAAAAGGATGTCAAAGACAAAGACAATCCAATGGACAAGAATCCATCAGACCAGCCATCACAAGCACCAGAAGCCAGAAAGAATCCACACAGAACAGCCAGAAGACAGCAAACATATGCAGATTTCTTCATGGTGGGATTGCAAGTTTTGACCATCATATCAACTATCATGTCTGGTACAAATGGAACAGGCAATTGGCAGCAACAGTACAACAAACAGTTCAACTTGTGTACAAAGGCCAAAAATGGGCATGCAATTGCAATACCAGATAAGATATACTGCAAATTTCCTGTCACAGACAAAGTCAGGAAACAGGAAGTGAATTTGTGGGCACAAAGATTGGAGCCACAAAAAGCAGTAGCATACAGATGCTACATTGACCATCACATCATCACAACCAATATGGGATTTTTTGGCAGCAAGGGCATAATTGGAGACATTCATAAATTTGAAAGAGTGGATACCAATGAATGCTGGAATGCAGTCAAAACACAAAAATGGAAAAGGCAACAAATAATACAACTCAATGATGACTTATGGTCAACCAATCAGACACTTCATGTGGAATACAAGTGGTGCTGCATTGACAAAAAGAATGAAGCAATTAATTTTGTCATTGAAAAGGGACAAGTGGCATCACTGGATGGGCATAGATTGGTGTCAGACTTACAAGACCTGTCAGCATGCTCTCCACTGGCTGGATATTGTCATGATGTCATGCATGCTGTGACAGTCTGGAATGGCACAAGGTTCAAGCATCAATGTGCCTATGAATTCCAAGGAAGATATGTTGGTAGCATCAGCAGACAGAGTGTTATCATAGAAGAGATTCAGAGTGCATATTCAGTGACACACAAAAATAAATGGCCAGCAGACACAGAATGTGTGCCACAGGATGCATTTTATGTTGATCAGGGTGCAGTGTTTCTGCAGTTCACAACAGAGCAGACAGAGTTCACTGTATTCAAACCAGAAACAGACAACAATACAATCAGCCAGATTTTTGAGGCACCAATTGAGGCTGTAGAGTTGGGGAAAATTCAATATGCAGCTCAAAAGATTCTTGAAATGGAAAAAAGAGAATTTGGACTGGTGTGGCAACAAATGTGCACAATGAAACAGAGTCAATTGGATATGATCAGACAATTCTTCAGGCTGAATCCAACAATGGGCATCAGAGCATTGATGGGCAGAGAAGATGTTCATGCAGAATGGGCAGGAGAAGCTGCAATATTCTGGGAGTGCAAGAAAGTGAAACCTGAAATAGTGCACTTTGCTGGAAATTATGAAGGGACTTGTTACAAATACACCCCAGTGCAAATTGAGCAAGGGGGACAGTTGTACTTCATTAGTCCAGGCAGCTCAGATCTTCTGCAGCATTCACCAACAGAGGATTGCAGACATGCCACACCCCATTATTTTCAACTGAACAATGGTGAATGGACAACAGCAAATGGACCAGGACATGTCCATGTATCAACTTTACCAATTGAATTGACATGGAAAGGCAAATGGACAGCCTTCACACTGAATGCATCAAGCATTTTCCACATCAGCTTGGCCAACATCAACTTCAATTTATGGGAAGCAAACTACCACTTTCAAAAGCTTCAGCAGCTGGAGCAGATGACAAGGAAACTGACAGACTACACAGCCAGCTGGGCACTGGATCCAGCTGTCATCAAGAATTCTATAGCTGGAGTTGGCACAGGCATTGGAGGATTTTATGAAGGTATTGGCAAAGAAATTGGTCATATTGTCAAAGGGACATTGAGTGGGAGTACTTCAATGTGCAATGGAATCCTGAAAGGACCAGTGCAGTTCATCCTGAACTTGCTACTCATTGGAGGGGCAATATTTCTCATTGGATATGGACTGTACATGTATGGGACATACAGAGTGAGCAAGGGACTTCCACTGCTTCCAGTCAGAGCATTGGGAACATGTTTCAGAGCAGTCATCAACATGTTTGGAACTTGTTTCACACTGACAACCAATTTGGCAAAGGCAAAACCAAAGCAGGAGCAACCCAAGAAGGCAATTAACCATGACTCCAAGAAGGAACTCAAGACACTGGGACAAACTATACAATACAATGTTGGTAAAGGTGAAGTTACACTGGCTCAGGATGGTCACAATGAACTTGGGCAACCATTGGTGAAATATCAGCAACACTGTGTGATCCAAGGGGAAGACATTCTGTGATCAATGGGCAGTCAAGCATTGGGTGAATTACTGGTGGCTTCACACATTGTCCTCTGGGGAGTGTTGCCATCTTGGCAAGAAAAGTGATAAATATACTTTAGGATAGCAGAGTAAAAAATACTACTGTTTACACAAGTAGAGTAAGAATTACTACAGTTTGTATAAGTACCATGCATGGTCTATTTACATAAGAAAGTTTTATTTACATAAGAAGGGTCCGCCGACTTGTCGCTGAGCTATGTTTGCATTTTATAGATCAAACATCTGACTTGTCGCTGAGCAGTGTTTGCATGTTTTTAGATGTTTGGCAAACAGTTTTTGTGCTAACTGAGGAGTATAAAAGCAAGCCTCATGTTTAGTAAGATTCATATTTATAGTCAAAAATACATTCAACAGCATTGCATAGCATTATTGCATCTTCAAACCTTCCCTTCCATTACTGTTGGACAAAGCTAAAATAAAGTACCCAAACCAAACCACTGGACTTCCTGAACTAAAAGCCAACACAACAACCATCAAGCCAACCTGACAAGCCACAACACAGGGGAGAAAACACCCACCACTGACCACAACCTCACAACAAGTGTGCACACATGTCTCTCCAAATGGACAAGGATTGTAGTCGCAGGGTTTATTCTCTGGTTTTTCAAATGGGATTGATAAGAAAATTTGCACTAGTTATGTAAAAGTGCCATGGCTACTTTTTACTTTACTCTTGCATTTTTACTTTACTCTTTACTTTTACACTTGACTTTACCACTCATGGAACTGGTCCCAGGGCTGCACAGTGACAGTGTATTCCATACTGTAGGTCTACGCCAATTGCAAGTCCTGGCACTTTTAACATCACTAATTTGCACTATGAAAGATAAACAGTGAACTGACCATGTGTGCCTAGGCACAGATCATCGGGGCACTTGCTAGTGCCTTTAAATTTGCATATCCCTCGCGGCAGATGCATGCATTTTTCACTTGTACTGCACTTTTTACTGCCACATCCTCCTGAAAAACAAGTGTAGGGGTGATTTTTGCATTATTTTTTCATTATATGCTGCCTGGATCAGATGAAATACAATCGGGGGCATAGTACCAGACCCTGTAAGATGTCATGATAATTATAGAAGAACTGATCCAAATGAAATAAATTTGATGTTTTTCATAGCTTTCTTTGACACTTGCTTTTTGCATGTTATTTTATAGGGTCTGGGAATGGCACCCGGTGCCAGTCCCACACTTTTTACACTATAAAGTAGTGTTGTACAGTTGGTGAAGCTGGTTGGTGGTTGCTGGTTCATTGGCTGCAGTGCTGTCTGCTGGCCTGGTGGGGCTCAGATATCACATATTTAAACAACTAAATGGGAAAGAGGATCACACACATATCACTAGATGAACTTTTTGTTAATTAACTGTTGTATGCCTAGGATCATTGATATCACTGGAAGTCACTGCTAACTCCTCAGGGGGGTGCAGGAAGTACCTCAAATACCTAAACCTAATTTATCACAATATCACCTGTGCTGGTCCTAATTTCCTTGACTGGTCTCCTGTTGATCCTCTCCTAAGTACCTGTAACTAAAGAACGGGGCTGCAGCATGTTAATGGGGACAACACACACTTTACCATTACTGAATTTAATGGTTGCAGCCTTGGGTGATGGAACAATGAATGAAACAATTTCACCCTCTTTGGAATTGGGCAAGTCTAATTTTGCTTTGCGACTTCCCATGGCAGGTGTATCTTTCACAAAGACAGTATCACCTATTTTGAACTTGGTTGTGGGATTTGTGACATAAGCAGAGCTTGCTGCTTTCTTTTGGGCATTTGCCACTTTTTCATTGATCATCTGCCAAAATTTGACAAGTGGCGGTGCAACTTCAAACTCATGCCCAGTTGTTGCACACTTTGAGCCATAATGAGCTTCAAATGGTGACACACCTGTAGCAGAATGCTCTGTATCATTGTAGGCAGCCACTGCATCAGGCAGGATCAGGTGCCAAGCTCGGTGGTCATCAGCTCATTTCTTGGACAGCACATCTTGCAGTGTGCGTATGGCTCTTTCACAGATGCCATTGCTGGTTTTGGAACCAGGTGTGGTCACATGCAGAACTGTCTGGTGTTTCTGCAAAGCGGTCTCAAACTCACGGCACTTAAAATGAGTCCCACTGTCAGTCACAATTTCTTCTGGGACCCCATGTCTGTCAACAATTTCATTGTACAGTTTAACTGCACTTTTTGCATCAGTTGCATTGCAGTGCCTTGCCTCGATGAAACGCGACATGGCATCAATTGCAACAAGGCAGTACTTTGGCCCTCTGCAGGGACGTATCCAGGATTTTTGAGCAGGGGGGGCTGCTTGTTTACGGAGGCCGGCGAGGGGGGGGGGCTCAGCCCCCCCCCCCTAAAATTTTAGCTACATAGTGGCGGAATGGCGCCATGGCGCTGGCACCATTAGTAGGCGCCACGCCATGGCGCCATTGGCGTTGGCGTCAGCGCCATGGAATGCTGTATATGTATGTAAATATACATACAAAACAGCAAAAAAAACACAACATCGAGTGTATTTATAATGATTTGTGGCCACATGGAGCAAATCCGATGATAATACCTTATGTCTGGTGAAGAATGCGCGCTTGCGCGCAAAATTTTTTACGCTGACGTTGAAAAAGTCGCATTTTCCGGTCACTTTTTGGTCTCGCCCCGGGAGGGGGGGGGCTGCAGCCCCCCCCGCCCCCCCCCTGGATACGGCCCTGGCCCTCTGTACATGCTTGGCATGAATGTGGAAAAATTCATGTGCCAGCGCCAACGCAGCTGGTCAGGAGGTGGCCTTGGCATCAATGGCAGCACCTCATAGCGATTTGATTGCTGCTTGCATGTGTTGCAATTTTTGCAATACTCTTGCACATCAGCTGCA
The DNA here is from genome assembly GCA_964036195.1 of Sphaerolaimus hirsutus. Lineage (NCBI taxonomy): Eukaryota > Metazoa > Nematoda > Chromadorea > Monhysterida > Sphaerolaimidae > Sphaerolaimus > Sphaerolaimus hirsutus. Next base: position 52,986 of record CAXIWS010000562.1, on the reverse strand, counting down.
AGTGTGGGCCATGTTCCATGACCATAGAATGGTCTCAGGCGCTGGTACGTTTTCTGGGCACTTGCATGTGCTGCCCAGCGCCCTTCATGATGCCAGCGCAACAAGTCCTTGCGCTCTTTGTCACTTGCCAATACAATGTTGTGCACAGCACTTACCTTCTGTGCAGCCAATTTGGCTAAAATGTGTGACAAACTGATGAAGTTGATGTTGCACAATGTATCAAGTGTGACTTCTGGCTGGTCAATCGAGCCATTTTACCCCATGCGAACAGGAATTGTCCAGCAGGTGCCCTTGAAAGAACATCAGCCACTAAATTATCACTTTATCTCCAGTAATGTATGGCCTGAAAGTTTGAAGTGCATAAACAACTGCAAGCACTTCAAACTCAGTGGCACAGTAGCGCTTTTCAACAGGTGCAGTCACACAACTAGCAAAAGCAATTGGCTGCAACTTGCCTTGCTCATTTTCCTGCTCTAGCATAGCACCTAATCCATCAGCACTAGCATCAGTGGTTATCACATAGTCATTTCCTGGCACAGGCATTGCTAATGCCCTTGGATCACCCATCTCAGTGCAAATCTGCCTGAATAATTTCTCTAATTCAGGTGTCCATTTCAATTGTGCCTTACTGCTCTCAGCAGCTTGGAAAAATTTGTGCAATGGCGCCAACCTTTTGGACAGGTTGTGGTGAAAATGTTGCATGTAGCTGACAAGTCACATGAAAGAAATGCCTTCTTTTTGGTGGCAGGCAATGGGTAATTTTGAATGGCTGTGGCTCTGTCTGAATCCACATGGATTCCATCACCACTGATCACATGCCTTAAATACTGAATTTTGTTTTTCAGAAAATGGCACTTGTGTGGATTCAGTCTCAATCCAGCTTTGCATGTTGTTGCAATCACTGCCTTCAGGTGAGCAATGTGCTCCTCAAGTGTGGTGGATGCCACAATGATGTCATCTAAGTAGGCTCTGCAGTAGCCTTTATGTTCAATCAGCATGTTGTTGATGGCTCTTTGAAATGTAGCCGGAGCCAAGTGAAGCCCAAATGGCATGCACTTCCACTCAAACAACTGATCCAACGCAGTAAATGCAGTTTTATGCTGATCTTCCTTTTTGATGCGGATGTTGTAATATCCACATTTAATGTCCATGGTGGAGAAAAATTTCCTCCCAGCCCACAGATCCAGCAAATCATCCATGTGGGGCAATGGATAACTGTCACACTTTGTGTTCAAATTCAACTGGTGAAAATCTACACAGAATTGCCATGAGCCATTTTTCTTTTTCACTAACACAAAAGCACTGCTGTAATTGCTATTTGATGGGACAATGCACCCTTGGTCAAGCAAGTCCTTGAGCATTTTTTCTACCTCTGGGCGCAGTCTAAGTGGAACGCGCCTTGGTGGAACTCTTAATGGCAGGGTGTCACCAGTGTCAATTTCATGCTCCACGTCTGTGCATCCAATCTCATCCACATTTTGGCATGCATCTGTTTTTTACATGGAGCTAAATGCATGCCGCAGCTCAAACAGTGCATCCACTAACTTGGATTTTTCTGCATCTGAGCAGTCACCAATGCTGAGCATTTTTGCCCATTCACTTTTGTCCAAATTTTGCACCTGACCTATGAGCACTTCTCTGGGTGGCTCATTCTTGTGCAGTGGTACATGGGCAGCATGCATTGACTGGTCATCACTGTTTAATTTGCAGTGTTTGATCAACTGCCTTTGAATGTCATTTGTGACAGGCACATTTTTGGCCCCTGGCAGCAAATTACTGCCATCTGCAGGGGCGCACCATGTTCTACTGCAGGAGTCGGTGTGTCGCGCAGATTTCAAACGTGTTATATCGATGTTAAATGGTGTGTTCCTTATACAGCACGACTCACTGATTATGGATCCGCTTAGAATTCCAAATAACAAAAATTTATGGAAGATGACTTACTAGCGCATGACACTATATTGTCTCATAATATATAATTTTTTTAAATGTTGTGCGATCGCTCTTCAATTTGCCATGCGCATTTGAAAACATTTCCTGATACCGCATGCAAAAAATCACATTCCCAGGTCATCTGTGTCAATAGTTATGACACCGGGCTATTTCAACTTGTGCACAAGTGGAATAAGAATATCACTTGTGCACAAGTAACTGCATTTGCGGAGACAGCTTTTTTGTTTCGTATACAAAGCAAAATGCACTTGTGCACAAATCCACGTGACTACCGGACCAGAGTACCGGAACTGTAATTAAATGAAATTTTCCGGTCCGCCAGTGAAGTGTGTTGCGGAGAGATTAATTGTGGAATGTATTTAAGCAGATTTGGCCTGATCCGCAAGTGAAGTGTGTTGCGCATCGGCAAACTTAGGGGTGTAATTAAAGAGACATTGTGTTGTGCACTAGTAACTCATATCGCGCATCTCAAGTTCGATTTGGCTACTGATAGAAATGCAAAAAAGAGGTCATAAATAGATGAAAACATAAGTACAAGTTCAGGAATCGTTGAATGTAACACACTTAGGTGCCGCAAATGAATAAATTTGCAAATGTAAACCACTAAGTAGCAAGTTACGTAAATTAAGCAGATTAATGCGTGTGAACTGGAAATAGAACACACGTTGTACTTAAAATGCACTTGCATATATAAATAGAGCAATCGATAAGTGTTCCAGCGCACCCAACCCACTTTAATTACTCACTCGATGCATTTATCGATGAATATATGCAGTCAATTGTAGCAATGTGAAATAAGCAGATGTAGTGATTGGGGACATTTGGTGCAGAGAATTATTGACTGCATCAAATGCGGATTGTGCAAGTATAAATTTGTGTTGCAACTGGAATGTGTGAAGTGTTTATTGGAAGTACAGGTGACACATTTCTAATTCAAATAGACATAAAAAAAAACATTAGAGAATTAATTAGTAGGACATTGGTGAACGTTTTACACCTTTTTGAAAACATTTTTCATATTTCAAGTCAAAGAGACTTGTGCACAACACATGTTACTAGTGCAGAAGTCAATTTTCCATAATCAACATCAATCGCTTTGACTTGAAGCAGAGGAGATATGTTTTCGTTCAAATCAATCAAATTAAATCATTTTGTCAACAATTAAACTTGTGCACAAGTCACGTGTGTCGTGCACAAGTCGCCATGACTTGAAGCAGAGGTGATACGTTTTTGTTCAAATCAATCAAATTAAATCATTTTGTCAACAATTAGACTAGTGCACAAGTCACGTGTGTCGTGCACAAGTCGCCATGACTTGAAGCAGAGATGATACGTTTTTGTTCAAATCAATCAAATTAAATCATTTTGTCAACAATTAAACTTGTGCACAAGTCACGTGTGTCGTGCACAAGTCGCCATGACTTGAAGCAGAGGTGATACGTTTTTGTTCAAATCAATCAAATTAAATCATTTTGTCAACAATTAGACTAGTGCACAAGTCACGTGTGTCGTGCACAAGTCGCCATGACTTGAAGCAGAGATGATACGTTTTTGTTCAAATCAATCAAATTAAATCATTTTGTCAACAATTAGACTTGTGCACAAGTCACGTGTGTCGTGCACAAGTCGCCATGACTTGAAGCCGAGGAGATCAATAACAGAAACACGTCCATGCAATCTGTACATGATCTGACACGCTGGGAGCGTCCCCGTCGCTCAGATCGGACACCTCGTTGGAGGTGACTAATGCCCAGCTAATTTTTCTGATGTCAATTTCTGATTTCTGCTAATGTCAATATAAGTCATTTTCACCAACTGCGCAAAATATACGGTCAAAATAATGGGCAAAATAACGAGGAACGAGGTATTTACACATGTTGAACAATATTTGGAACATGAGCCGCTTTCTTCTTGTTAATTAGAAAAATTAAAGCGGAAACAATTACAAAAACGATGATTGTCACTTGGACCACCAGCAGTACATCCGTGGCGGCAATGTGTCTGGACGACGGATTCTGGGAGAATGAACAGAGTGTGATTGAACTTTTTGGGAAATAGCATTGAATTAATCATTACACACACGCACACGCACACGCACACGCACACGCACACGCACACGCACACGCACACGCACACGCACACGCACACGCACACGCACACGCACACGCACACGCACACGCACACGCACACGCACACGCATACGCACACACACGCAGACACACACACGCACAGACACACACACGCACAGACACGCACACACGCACGCACGCACATGACTGGAAGTTATAAAAAAGCGAACTCACAACATCCTCAATAGTGACGGTGTCCATTTCGCCAATCGTGGTGAACAGCTTGGTGTACAGCTTGCACAGGTTAGTGCAACATGGCTTCGTGTCATTCTGTTCACCCATAGCGTCTTCCATCCCGTCGTTGTTGTTATGGGAACGCTGCACACGCAGTGCACCTGCAGTTCGAAATGAGACTGGACTGATGCGTATGTGACAGTGTATTAACTTCTATTGCATGCATTATATTATAGAAAATATTACTCTTGCACAAGTCGAATGTGTTGTGCACAAGTCATTTTGACTCGAAACGGAAAAGACATTGCAAAATTGTATTTTAATTGATACATAAGGATTGCATTCTAAACTCATCATTTTTGACAAAAGTTTGGATTTTACTTACGTTTAAATTCAAAAGCAAAACAAATTTACATATTTTTCAGCTTCAAGTAAAAATAACTTGTGCACAACACATAATACTTGTGCACTAGTCATATTTTGTATAAAACATCGTAAATATTTACATGTTTAAAAATGTCTTAAAGGTGTTACACAATTATACGGAAAAATGAAGTGTTAATGAAGGAAATGTAATTAATTAATGAACAAATTACGCATTTTATGTAGTGTAACTGACCGTCATTGTCCAAAATTTGGTCTGTAACATTGACCAGCGCCCTGCGGGATCGACTGGCGTCATCGGTGACGTTGCGTGGTACAGATGGGGCGGGGGCGGGGGCGGGGGCGTCCGATTTGAGCAATGGAGCTGCGCAATGTAATTAGAATTACTCATTATGAATACATTCATTCAAATATCTTGTGCAAAACATCTTGTTCACTAAAGAATAGGTCTAAATACAAAGTTGGTTGACAACAATAAATTTCTTGTGCAAAAGTACTCGATGAAGGCACAGCTTACCGTATTTCCTCGAAATACCCCCCCCCCCTTGAAATACCCCCCCCCCCCCCCTCGTTTGACCCCCCCCTCTCGAGACCACTATGAAACAATCACCCCCCCCCTCGAAATACCCCCCCCCCCAAATTGAGTGTAAAGGGAACGTACATGACAATAACTGTAGTTTGTGTTCAGTGTACTGCAGAACACACGTTTAAACACTGTCGGTGTCACGTTAGAACAGTGTACATACCATCTACATACTAATATTAGTCTACAGAACCTTTTAAATTGCGGTTTTTGTTGCATTTTTCGACGTCTGCGTACGTTTCAGACGACAATTTCGTACTTGGTTTTCAAAAATTTTCTTGTGAAACAATGACCCCCCCTCGAAATACCCCCCCTCGTTTAACCCCCCCCCCCTCTCGGGACCACTATGAAACAATCACCCCCCGGGGGGTATTTTGAGGAAATACGGTATGCTCAATTATAAAGATAAATATTCACCATAAAAAAATTGAACTGACCAATGCCGGCATACAGGGAAAAGAAGATGGTTGCCCACATAGCGCCGGAAAAAATGATGCCCATCGTTTTTGTCGAAGCTGTCGTGCGTCGAAAAAATATATACAATTTGATCGCAAATGGTAGCTGAAAAAAATGAACGTTCCTTTTATGTCAGGAAAAACTCAAAGTGGTTGCCTAAGGCTACAAAAAAATAATGTCCATGATCCATCAAATAAAATGAAATACTGGAATGTCATGCAGAGATAATCATCTTTTACTGCACCACAGGCAAAAGATTACATTTAGATTCAAAAGCAAACAAAATATACACAAATGTCTGTTTCAAGTCAAAATGACTTGTGCACAACACCTGTGACTTGTGCACTATTCGTATTTCCTATAGTATAAATAGATCCATGCAAGTAGAAGTGCGCTGCAACATGCGCAGTGCACTGGGACAGGTGTAAATTTGATACAAAGTGAAATTTAGTGCAAACGTAAGTGTAAACATGTGCATTGACCTACATAACTATTCCCTTCAAAGATAATTTGTCTATTGTTTAAGTAGAAAAAAATTGCGCATAAGTACATATTCTATAATGCATATAAATGCAATCGCGAGTACACTGAGACAAATGTAAGATTAATTTGCATGGGAATCTAGTGCAACCACCTTTGTCAGTGCATTGCGCATGTCGCAGTGCAGTCCTATTTGCACGGATGTATATTGTGGGAAATTTGATTTGTGCACAAGTCGCATGTGTCGTGCACCAGTCACTTTGACTTGAAGCAGTAGACATCACGCAAAAAGCTGTCAAAAATATATCCATGCAGATAGGAGTGCACTCAGGCTTGTGCAGTGCACTGAGACGGGTGTACATTTGATACGGGTGAATTTTAGTGCATGCACTGACGTATGTAAATGAAGCAGTTATGTATCAATGTAAATACAAAATTCACATTGCTTTTTTTACATTTCAAATCAATTCATATACAATTTGATCGCAAATGGTAGCTGAAAAAAATGAACGTTCCTTTTATGTCAGGAAAAACTCAAAGTGGTTGCCTAAGGCTACAAAAAAATAATGTCCATGATCCATCAAATAAAATGAAATACTGGAATGTCATGCAGAGATAATCATCTTTTACTGCACCACAGGCAAGAGATTAAGGCATTGTAGCAATCGCAATTATGACTGATTCCATAATGAGGAGAAATTCTGTAATGTCATGCAGAGATAATCATCTTTTACTGCACCACAGGCAAAAGATTAAGGCATTTCAGCAATCGCAAATATGACTGATTCCATAATGAGGAGAAATTCTGGAATGTCATGCAGAGATAATCATCTTTTACTGCACCACAGGCAAGAGATTAAGCATTTGAGCAATCGCAATTATGACTGATTTTTATTGTAGGTAACCCGCATGGCCAGCGTGCATTCGTCACTTTGAAAAAGATCAAGTGACAGTGGAATGATCAAACAAATGATCCGAATTTCTTACGAGTGCAACTTATATAAAATATCAAAGACAATGCCGCCATTACAATCGCACTTGTGTAATAAAGGAAATTCCCACAATGCACAGCACAGCACAGTGTAATAAACCACAGCGGAAATTCTTTTGATCGATTTCACAAAAAGCGCCGCCAAAGGCAATGATTTATGACAACTTCATATTTAGCTGCAAGTACATATCGCGTCTGGTCATTGCTGCGCGGGTCCAAATTTGTTATTGACATGCTATACTTTTACGACCCTGAATTTGATTTACTGTAGGATCGTAAAGTTATCGGTTTATGACATGCAAAAGTTGCTTCATTTCTCCATCGAATGTAAAACAATGAAATATTTGTGTTCACGACAGCACAAAATTTACATCAGATTTATATGACTCGCGCACAAGTCACATGTGTTCTGCACAAGTTATTTTCAATTCGAGCATGAGAAAAAGTGTGTTTAAATCGATATAGTTGTCCCAGTGCACTGCGCATGTTGCAGCGCACTTCTATTTGCATGGATGCATATTTTAGGAAATATGACACGTGCAAAAGTCGTTTGGACTTGAAGCACAAAAAACATCGGAAAAACATGTCAAAAATACATCCATGCGAATAGAAGTGCGCTCCGACTTGTGCATTGCACTGAGGTAGGTGTCCATTTTAAGCGCTTTTAAATAATTTGGTAGCACTGTAATAATAATTTTTGGCATGTGTCTAATTAATAAAAATTTGACTAGTGCACAAGTTGCATGTGTCGTGCACAAGTTGCCTTGACTTGAAGCAGACAAATATGCGAAAGCTGTGGGGTGCAAGTTTACGTCATCTAATTAAATGTATTTATCTTTGTTGTAAATATTTCAATGACAATGGTTAAGATCGAAGCGTCACAGGTATAAAATATTCAAATTTGTCTAAAAAAATACAACTCCAAGCTCATAAAATGTTTTAGCACATAGAATCAGACTGAATGCGTATTTAGTGCAGTTGTTGAAGTGCAGTGCTGTTGTGCTCAAAACAAATGCATGTTCTTATCATTGTGGAGGCATAAATGTTAAAGTCAGTGAAAACAACATCGCTGCGTCATTGGCAAATAACTGATAGCAACTTTGTTTACCTACTTCCATTCTATCTCTTATCGGAACATCAAAAAAATATGCTACAGGAAATGTCGCTTCATTTATTTTGACATTTACGTTCATTTCTCCATCGAATGTAAAACAATGAAATATTTGTGTTCACGACAGCACGAAATTTACATCAGATTATTATGACTCGCGCACAAGTCATGGATGTGAAGCGGAAATTCTTTTGATCGATTTCACTTTGTAATTCAAATTTCTCAAATTCAAATTCAAATGAGCTTGCAGTCGTTTTTTTGTAGACAAATTTGAATATTTTATAACTGTGACGCTTCGATCTTAACCATTGTCATTGAAATATTTACAACAAAAATAAATACATTTAATTAGATGACGTAAACTTGCACCCCACAGCTTTCGCATATTTGTCTGCTTCAAGTCAAAGCAACATGTGCACGACGCAAGCGACTTGTGCACTAGTCAAATTTTTATTAATTAGACAAATGCCAAAAACTTTTAGCACAGTGCTGCCAAATATTTAAAAGCACTTAAAATGTGTCTTGTGACTTGTGCACTAGTCTAGTTGTTGACAAATTACACACATGACAAAACTTTATATTTACAGTGATACGAATCTTTATGTCAGTGTATTTACTTATATTTATCTTTTGAAAAAATTTCTCTTCTTATTAAATTTTGTAACTGTCTCAATGTACTGCAATGTTTCTGTGCACTCATGCCGAAATGTTATGTCAAAGTATATGTAAGTGCATTATACTCGTGCACAAGTCACAAGTTTTGTGCACAGGTCATATTGTTTGTACAGTGTATCCATACAAATGGGAGTGCGCTGCGACATGCGCAATAAATTTTATACCTGTCTCAGTGCACTGCGCATGTAGCAGTGCACAGCCATTTGCATGGATGCATCTCTGATGCATTTTTGACCTCTGATTCCTTTATTTTGACTGGGGAATAATTCATTGTGTGCATAGTATAGTGTTGCGAATGAATATCTTTATGACATTCCATTTTCTGAATATTTGTACAGTGTATGCGCACCATGGGTCAAAGTAAATATGTTAATGTTCAATAAGTAGTTACAATTGTGAGTTTTTCATATTTTGCGTACATTCGTTTCCTTTTTGTCTACATTAATTTACACAAATTTAGTCTGCACAAATTCAAACATTTCACAGGAAAAAAATTGTTACTCAATTCACTACCCATTTCGTGGTAATCGACAAACGAGGGCAACAGGACCCTGTGCTTTCTGCAGCTGAATTTTCAGGTTTGCTATCATTTTAATGATACGTTTATTGGTTATTTGCGGTAATGTCGCAGTGCACTCCTATCTGCATTGAGGCGACCCAAACGTCGCCTCGATTATCAGGGCTTTACGCGCGAATTTAAATAAGTGGTCCGATACGGAGATTAGGCGACCACTTAGCTAATCACGGATAAGCTTTGGAGCTGCAGGCTCCGCCCACTGAAGCTGCAGCGCTGCGTGCATAAAAGGGCGCGTGAAAGCCGGCGGGCTTTCACTTGGAAGTTTTGGTAAAATAAACAAAAGTCGCGTCTGAGCGTTTTTCGGCTTGTTCTTTGGCTTTTTGGCTTCTTGGCTTTTTGGCTTTGATTTTGGCTTCGCCGGCGGTTGCTGTCATCACGCGCGCGCTTACGCCTATGGGTGAGTTGCTCGGCTTTGACTCCGTGTCCCGCTGGACACGCGCCGCTTGAGTTAGGCATCGCTTTGCCTCTGTTCTACGGTATTCTTGGCACGCTGCCAATTCCACTCGTAATACCCCGGTTGCTTCCGGGCGTTCTTGCACTTTAGGAGTCTGTGTCACAACAGATTTTGGAGGTCTCACCGAGATATCGAAAACGGGATTCTTTTTAATAAACCTTTTTTTACAGAGTACCGGCACCGAAACGAATCGAGCAGCGACGAGTCGGACATCGAGGTGGATCTGATCGCTCAGCCGAACAGCGGAAACGGGCCCGACGCCGGGACACAGTTGAGGTTTCATCGGCGCCCGGCCGGAGTAGACAGGTAGAGGGATTGGTTTTTGTGGTTTTTCGGCTGTTTTGGGCTTGAGTCGTGTTCGATATGGACCGAGCTTCTGAGGTAGTGCCTAGTCGGCGGAAAAAGTCTGCCCACGAGTTGGAGCGGATTTTGACCGATTCAGAAACCCTGCTGCGTTCAGTAAAACCGGGTCAAATAGTGGACGGCGCGCTTTTGAAGTGTTTTCGAGATAATGGAAAGTTTCTGAGTCGGTCCGAAATACTTGTTCGCGGATATGTGGATGAAAATTCGGCGCTCACAGCCACGGGTGCCAGGCACGTAGTGACATTTTTCCGACATTATCATGCGAAATTAAGGAGAGAAATTGCGTCCGCTAAAGTCGATGCTGCTGCGGGACGATTGTCCGCGCAGCGCCGCAGTAGTAGCGCGCGTTTTCCGCAAAACCCCGAGCCCCGGGAGCAATCCCCCCTGGGGTTCGCTCCCCCTGCACAGGATCCGCACCAGCTCAAGTCGGACACGGACGACGAGAACGGGCTGGTGGGCGTGCCGCCGCCGCCGGGAGTGCTCAGGGAGGGCGAAATGTCGGTGAGTTCGGGGCACGGGATGGACACGTCCCAGGTGAATGTTAATGAGTTGGTGAACATGGTTGAGAATTTGATGGACCGCTGCGAGGCGCAGGAAAGGCGCATCGCGGCGTTGACGCACCGGGCGGAGCAAAATGAGCGCTCAGTGGCGAACCCCGCTCGGAATGAGCAACCTAAGGTTCAGTTGGCACGATGCCAAAATCAGGTTGATAGGGATTTTTCGCTACCATCGGGCGCGCCCCGCGCGCCGGAAAATTACTATCACAATCTATCGCCCTCACATAAGCGAGATGACCGGTATGGCGCCACAGGGCGGCCAGAAATTGCTCATGAGCGGGCCCCCGAGTACGCGTCGTACTTGCCCGCGGGACAAGCGTATCAGGAACCAGTTCCGTATCATGAGCTCCCGACGAACTTGACATCGATCTATTCTAAATCTCAGATGACTTGTGTGCTCGATGGGATCGACGTGTTCAACGCGGACGGAAACTTGGCGCAACTTGAAGCGTGGAGAGATCAGACGCAGGCCGCGGAGATGCAGGTCGCTCGAGAGCAGAGGTCGGTTTTTTGGCGACTGTTATTCGGGTCAAAGTTGGAAGGAAAAGCAGAAGACATTTTGAAATCGCTTCGCTTCGGGGATAGGAATAATCCCGCCATTGTTTTTGATCAATTGACACAGTATGTTCGCGGGCAACGCGAACGCACCAGGGATGGTGCTGATTTTTTTAATGCTACTCAAAAAACTGACGAAACTGTGTTACAATACCACAACCGATTGCGGGATTGCATGTCGGATGCGATTGTCGCGCAAAATTGTGACGTTCGCGTCACGCTCGGACGAAAAATTCTGAATTCACTCGACAAACGCATCCCATATGAACCGCACATTTTGGAGCGGGTTTGGGATGATTTGCAATATTCGGACAAACCATTAATCCACGTCATTGGTGTCCTGGACAAAATGCGCGATGAAGCGATTAAACGCACTCGCCGTGAAAACCCTTTCCAAAATAGGCGTGTGGGCCGGGCCGGTGGCCCAGCCCCAGGAAACCGATCTAATCAATCTTCGACTGCCCCACGACCGGTAACGGAAAGTACTCCGTCAGAGAGAGAAGGGGTGCCTCTATGCCGCCATAAACTGCATTATGGCCGGGTTATTTATCACACTCCTGACAATTGTTGGTTTAACCCTCAGGGGCGAGCGTACCGACCGGAAATGGCCGATCGGCTGAGTGGGCGCGCGGCGAGCAGTGGTGCGGCGACAAGCGCCGCCCCTCGGCAACTTCCAAGTCAATTCAATCGGCAACTGCCGGGCGGACAGCAGCGTAAAGTCACGCAGTACAGAGGCGCTCGTGCAGCAAATACTGGACAAAGTGAGGAGGAGTATGAAACAGGTACGCACGGGGAGAGTTTTTGGCAGGAATTGCAAAACTCCCGCGCTGATCAGTTCGCGCCAGACGAGGAAAATGTTGACGCTTGCGATCGAGTTGACAATTTTCAAGGAAATCTCGCTACTTTTCAAACGGTACAAAGGCTTGGTTATCCGCAGTTAGGCGAGGAAAATCGGCGACAGTTCGCCGCCGCGGTGAGACTAGGCCCCTCGCCGGACGCCTGTGGGGGGAGAAATCCGCCGAAAAATGTCAACTCGATCAATGAAAAAGGAGAAAAAATTCCAAATCGGCTGCCTAGCTGTTTGCCAACAGCTAATTTGTTGATTTTTGATACGATGGTCCCAGTGTTATTAGACACGGGATCGAGCTGCACTATTTGCCCGCTTTCAATGCTGACCTCATTATGGTCCAGGGCCGGCATCGATAAAAAAACGGAAATGAAAAAATTCACGTTTGCTCCCAAAGGAGATCGTTTGAATACGGTAGGGGGGCACATTTCCAGCGACGATATCGCTTTTTATCCAATGCGGCTGACACACGTGAACCCACTGGATGGTGACACCAACCGCGTGTTCGCGTCAGTTATGGTGATTAATGATTCAAAACCGGGAACTGCTTTTGGAAAAGAGTTTTTGTTGGGAACGGACTTGTTGGCGCCGCTCCAGTGCCACAAATTGGCACAGTTCATTCTAGACTACCAGTGGACACGTACGTGCGCCAACAAATTCGATCCCACACATTCGAATTCGACACGCGCGCCAAAAACTAGTTTGCCATTCGGCAGCGCGGTTAATCGAGTAAGCTACGACTCAGAGCCGTCGCCGGACGTGAGAACGGGCGCCAGCGCGTTCGACATGTTGGCCGTCAACGAGATGACGCTGCCGCCCCAATCGGCCCGCGTGATGCAGCTCCAGCGGCACGATTTTCTACAGGTACGTGGGGGACATGGAGGATCAGCTACTGGGTTGTTTTTGGTTGACAGCGCCCCGACATATTCAAAAAATGCTCAAGACGATGCTTTTCGATCGGGCCTGCACGTTATGGGCACGGTCGTGGAAAACCCCGGCCCTGAGAAGAATATTACTGTTATCGCCACAAATCATTCCGACAAGGCGATATGTGTCAAAAAAGGGGAAAAGTTAGCGGAAATGCAATTGGTGCCGCACGTTTGGCGGGTTGCCAATTCCGCGGTGACGCTTCCAAAAGCGCCCGAAAAAGGCGACCCTATTTTTGAAGTAGCACCCAATCCCGAGAGAACTAAGGAAATTTTAGCGGCACTCCCAAAAGAAGAGTGGGGACAATTGTCGGAAAAAGTTCAGGAAAAATTTGAAAATTTAATTTCTCGTTTTCATGATGTGTTTTCATTGACGGAAGAGGAAATCGGGTGCACTCCGCTAATTAAACATAGTATCCAAATGGTGCCAGGAGCGATACCGGTAAAAATGAAGGCGCGGTATGAACCGCCGTCGAAACGAGAAATAATTAAGGACACTATCGAAAAATGGGAACGTATGGGGGTTATCGAGAAGTGTGAGAGCCCATGGGGGCTGCCCCTGGTGGTGGCTAAGCGCGAAGATGGTAGGCCGCGCGTGTGTGTCGATAGCCGGTTTTTAAATGACGTCACTGTAAAATCCGCCTTCGCGTTGCCAAGGATAGCGAACTTGGTTCAAGAACTGGGCGGGAAGAAAATTTTCAGTTCTATCGACATCCGCGATGCTTACCATCACGTTGAAATTGCATCGAGCGCAGAAAAAGATATGATAGCGTTTGTGTGCAGCGAGGGACTTTTCCGCTGCAACAGATTATCATTCGGTCTGTGCAACGCGCCGGCCACTTTCCAACGTCTCATGAACCTTGTTGTGTCGCAGCTGAATGACGATATCCGTTCACCGTGGGTGCACTGCTATCTGGACGACATCCTGATCAGCAGCATGGATCACGAGCGGCACCTGGAGCACATCTACTGGGTGCTGTGCAGGCTGCGATGGGCAGATCTCAAAGTGAACCCGAAAAAAAGTAAGTTCTGGCGAACGAGGTTGGATTATTTGGGGTTCCAAATACAGCCCGACGGCGTCCGCCCAAAATTGTCAAAAGTAAACGCAATTTTGGAGCAGCCCGTCCCGCGTACTAAGACAGAATTGCGGACCTGGTTAGGGCAAATTCAATATTTTAGCCACTTTATAAATCGGTGGCTCGATTTGACTGCCCCGTTGTATGACCATTTGAAAGGGCGCGTACCAAAAGGCGACAAAACGCCCGTGACCTTTTCAGAAATTGAATTGCAAAATATGGATCAAATCAAAAAAATATTGTGCACCCGGCCGCTATTGTGTCTTCCAAGATATGATCGCCCTTTCTACTTGGAATCGGACGCCAGTGCGTACGGCTTGGGCGTCATGTGTGCCCAGTACCAAGATGACGGTACATACCGGCCGCTGGCGTACGTGTCCAAAAAACTTCCCGTCGGGATGGACGGGTGGTCGATCCCGCAGCTGGAGGCCCTGGCCATCAGCTTCGGGATCATGCGCCTCTCGGACATCCTGGATGGCATGGAAATAGTAGTGCGCACGGACTGCCGCGCACTGGTGGAAACACTCGACAAAAAGGAAAAATCAAAATTAACGCGCTGGAGTGTTTACATGAAAACTCAGCGCGTTCGAGTCGAGTTTAAAAAGGGAAAGGAAAATACTTTTGCGGACGGTTTGAGTCGGCTGCCTGTCGATTCCACGGCTGATGATGAAATTTTAGATAAAGCGCGAAAGTTGCTGGGCGAGTCACATGCAACCAAACACCTTGCACCGATTTTGCAGGAAATCGACTGGTCGATGCAGCAGTCAAAGGATCGAACCCTGCAACGCACCGCTCAAACGCTGGCGCAGTCCGAAAATCCCGACGCCCGCATGCAGAATGGTGTGCTCATGCACAAAGGATTGCATGGTTTTCGACCTGGGGCACCGGTGCACTTGAGGGCGGAGCTGGTACGCACCGCGCACGAAGGTGAGTTGGGGGGGCATGCGGGTTCAAACCGCACCCTGCAATTATTGGCACAGTTTACGTCCTGGCCGGGAATGCGCCGGGACGTTACCATGCATGTCAATGCATGTGTGACGTGCCGGAAATGCAAACATCAAACCGGCGCCAAATTCATTCCTCTCCCATCAAAGATCGAGGTCGTGCCCTTTCACAAAATCGGCGTGGATCTCATGTCCATGCCTAAGTTTGGGAAGTATTCGTCAATTATGACAGTCATCGATTATTGCACGCACTTCGCAATATTCTTTCCGATCACCAGCACGACCTCGGAGGCCGTAGCTGACGCATTCCTGCGTCAGGTAATTTTCCGGTACGGGGTCCCCGAGCAGGTCATTTGTGACCGAGGCTCTGAATTTGTTGGCCCCGCGTTCAGAAAATTGGCGGATAATTTTGAATATAAAATCCATTTCACACTCCCCCGCAACCCCAGGGCGAACGGCATGGCCGAGCGAGCGCACCGCACGTTGCAGCAGATCATCCGGGCGCAGTTCCTGGACCTGGGAAAGATCGGGCCCAGCGGCCTGGTAATCCGCCGGAACTGGGTGGAGGAACTGGCATTGGCCTGTTTCCGGTACAACTGTGCCGTAAATCGCATGACGGGCTTGGCACCGTTCCAAGCGCTACATGGCTATATGCCAGACTTGATTTTAAAAGTAGGGGGCAAATTTCAACGAGTGCGCGCCGACATGCCCACTGAGGATGTCGATGAATTGAGGGAAAAAGCGCGTGCGCAGATCGGTGTAGTAGACGAAAGGGAGCCCACCACGGCAATCGATGTGGGAGATGAAGTTTTTGTAAAAAGGCAATTCGCTTCTGTCCTGGCCTCTGAAAAGAAAATCGCGCCAGTGTGGTGGGGGCCCTACACGGTTCTCGCCGTGTTTAATAATGTGGTCCAAATCGAAGACGATTCTGGCCCCCGCGCAATCCCTATTGATTGTGTCTCCCGCTTCAGGCCGCCAACACCCCCGCTGCCGCAACTGCCGCCGCCCGACCGAGACGCGGCCCGATCCAGCCATTTCGACATGGCGCCGCGGTGTTTCAACTGCAAATCGGTGGCGCACAAGGAGGCGGCGTGCCCGGCCAGAAAGGAGGCCCTGTTCGAGTCGGTGGTCACGCGCATGGAGGCCATCGCGGCCGCGCGCGGCCACAACCCAGCACAATTCGCAAACTGGGTTAGTTACTAACTTAGTTAGTTCAACATGGTTTTATTTTAGGTTGTTTTTTTGTTTTTTTTGCGTGTTAGTTGTTTTTTTAGTATGGATTTGGCACAGGTTAAATGTGCTCGATTTAGTCTCAAATGTGAACATTTGATGGGTTTCAGTTTTATACCGATAGACGTAAAATCGTAAATTGGACAGGCATCGAACTTACCGGTGCAATCCAAGACATTCTTAAAATGTGGTTTAAGGTCAACACGTACACTCCGCAGCGCTCGCACCCCGAGATCGTGCAGCTGGCGCGCCAGATGGCCAGTGGGCCCCCGCCGGCCAACGCCCAGGTCGTCGCCATGGCGTGCACGTTCTGCGACAACTGGTTCCCGCAGAACGTGGTCGACCTCCAGTACGTGCCCACCGACACCATTGCTGAGATCCTGGGCGCCACGGGCATCCACGGCCCGGCGCCCATCAGACGCGACCCGCTGCCGATCGGCACTTATTTGCGCCGCGCGAACGGCGCCGGACACGCCTCGCACCTGGCACCCCGGGTTGGTTATTTAAATGAGAATTGAGCACGTCCCAGTTGTTTTTTGGTACGCGGTAGTATGATCCCAGGGCACCATATTTGCCCGTGCTTTGGCTCAACCCAACTGGGGCAAACCCCTCCCGGGCCTCGCCGAGTTGCACGGGCAAGTCGAGCGCGACGAACAGCATCGACGGTTCAACACGCAGTTCGTCGCGCGCGTGAAGGCGGGGCAGCGCTACGCGCGCCGTGGCGACGACGACCACCTCGGCCTAGCCAACC
This sequence comes from Sphaerolaimus hirsutus, assembly GCA_964036195.1. Lineage (NCBI taxonomy): Eukaryota > Metazoa > Nematoda > Chromadorea > Monhysterida > Sphaerolaimidae > Sphaerolaimus > Sphaerolaimus hirsutus. Next base: position 35,770 of record CAXIWS010000562.1, on the reverse strand, counting down.
CGCCCGCAGCGCCCGGCATCCAAAAGCGCCGCCGTCGCCGCGGTGGCGGCCGACGCAACCGCAACCGGCTCGCGAACCAAGTCGCCGCCCAGCTGCAGGAACAAGTGAGTAATACGTCGGGTAGGGAGGTGAACAGTAACATAGGGTTTTGCATCGACAACAACCATGCCTGTGTGCGCTTTTCAGCTCGCCATGGGCACGGTGCGGCACGCGGCCGTCAGTTCGCACGCGCCGCGCGCGTGGCCCCCGGCCGCGCCGGCCCCTACCATCCGATCAGTCGTGGTCGTGCCGCCCGCTCAGCCCGCTGACCAAGTCGCTCTGCCCCGGCCGGTAGACCACGTGCGCCGCAAGCTCGACTTCGGCACCGGCGCCAACACCGTCCCCGTCGGCACACCCAAGGCGGGCATTGAACAGTACTGGGAAAAGACACCCGGCGTTAGTTTTTTTTGGAGGGAGAAGGGATAAACAAGGTGGAACGGAAAAGTTTTTTTTTAAAAGTAGTTTTGAAAAAAATAGTTTTGAAGTGTTTTGGAAAAGTTGGGGTTCTGGAAGACGTTTTAGTATTTGAGAAGGTTGATGAGATAATCGAAATGTTTTGAGGAAAGATTCAGGACCAAGTAGCAGTAACATGACTTTGAGTGGTGACGCAGGCAAATGCCGCGCTCGTCGCCGTTGTGCCGGTGCGCCCCGTGGCCATGGTGGAGCCGAACACGGCGTCGGCCAGTGTCAGTATGGAGCCGCAGCCGGGCACGCCGCACACAGGCCTGTCCGATTCCGACTGGACGCCCCAAACGCCGCCGGGCAACGCCGACGCGCCGCCCAGCCCGTTCACGCCCGCGCACGACATGGGCGCCATGGAAGAAGTCGCCGCGGCCCTGGTGGTAAGTGACCTGGCGGTGGTGGCGTTGAAGGATCATTGACCTGGCACGTTAGGGTGCCCACTGAAAAGCGACTGAGTAGACATCCACTCAGATGGCGGACGACGGCAACTTACGACGAGCCGAGCGACGCGTACCTGCCGGCGGAGTAGATCGGGCCACACCGCGAAGGTTTTTGGTAAAAGTGTAAAGAAAGGTGGTGATTTTTTTTTTTTGGATTTTCAAGGTTCTTGTGGTGAAAGTTTTAGAAGGGGGCCCGCGTTGAGTAAGGGCCTGTGCCCGGGCATCCGTGTTACCCCACCCTGTGTGTTTTTGTAAAGAAATTAAGTCTTGGGGCATTTTTTTGGTTTGCTATTTTTGCACTGTCTGTACAGTTTTTGCCGTTTTGCACGTGTGTGTTGTTTTAGTTTTAGCTCTGTGGAGCAGTAATAGTAAGATTAATTAGCTCGCTAGGTTGTTGCACCTGGGGGTGGGGAGTTTTGATCCCCATGTGCCTTTTTCCGCCCCGTTTTCACACTCGCCTTTAAAGTGATGTACAGGTAGCGAACCGGGGGTCAGGTCCCGGAGTATTTGCGTTTTAAAGTTGTTTTTTTTTGTCTCACTTATCCCGTTTTAACCCTACCGGCACAGGGAAAACCACCTCGCTGCCAACTCGCTGCCAGCTTGCTTGCCAAACAGCAAAAATTAGGTGCAGCTCGCTGACAACTTTTATGCACTTAGCTGCCAGCTCGCTGACAAATTACCTTCCACATGACTTAGCTGGCTGCCAGCTCGCTGACAATTTTACGGGTAAGGGTTAAAATGTTTAGTTTCATTTGACCCAAACATTGTACCTATGTATGAAATGAAATGTTGAGCGTTGCAGAAAACGAAAATTATGCTGTAAATGCAATGCACAAACATTATAATGGGTGATTATCAATGTGATAAATCAAAAATACAATTAATCCTATTCAGTGAAGAAAAAGTGGGATGCATTGTTTGATCAGCCTGTCAGAACTGCCAGCGATTTGCTTCATGCAATTGCACATAAGTGCAAAGTGATCACAGCCAACAAAGAGAAGTGCAAGATGCTGGGAAAGTATTGCAAAGGGAAAGTACATCTAGATGATTGCATTTAGAAGCACTTTTTGTGATGTTATTTTGTTAAATATGAGCATTTGTTTATATGAACAATATGAGTGCTGTTAAATATGAGCACACAAATGTGTTGTGTCTTTACATAACCACATTCTATGGGTCAAAATGAATTGTGCATGGCTAAAAATGATTTTTGTGCATTCCTAAATGTACTGCAGCATTCTATTCGCTGCCAGCTCGCTGCCAACTACACTGCAGGCTTTTACAGCTAGCTGCCAGCTCGCTGACACACGCTGCCAACTGGCTGCCAGCTCGCTGACACACGCTGCCAACTCGCTGCCAAGTGTAAACAAATGCTTGTCAGCTTGTTGTCTCCTAGCTGGCAGCGCGTTGGCAGCGAGGTGGTTTTCCCTGTGCGGTATTGTGTTGCAGGTATTTTTTCCCTCTGTTGAGGACATTCCGTACACGTTTTATGTATGATTGGCGCGGTATCGTGCGCCCCGGTGTTCACGTCCCGGCCATGTGTGTGGCGGTGTAGCTTCGGTGGGTTGAGAATTCTACCCCTCGTTTTTTTGCGGGGGGAGAAATGAGGCGACCCAAACGTCGCCTCGATTATCAGGGCTTTACGCGCGAATTTAAATAAGTGGTCCGATACGGAGATTAGGCGACCACTTAGCTAATCACGGATAAGCTTTGGAGCTGCAGGCTCCGCCCACTGAAGCTGCAGCGCTGCGTGCATAAAAGGGCGCGTGAAAGCCGGCGGGCTTTCACTTGGAAGTTTTGGTAAAATAAACAAAAGTCGCGTCTGAGCGTTTTTCGGCTTGTTCTTTGGCTTTTTGGCTTCTTGGCTTTTTGGCTTTGATTTTGGCTTCGCCGGCGGTCGCTGTCATCACGCGCGCGCTTACGCCTATGGGTGAGTTGCTCGGCTTTGACTCCGTGTCCCGCTGGACACGCGCCGCTTGAGTTAGGCATCGCTTTGCCTCTGTTCTACGGTATTCTTGGCACGCTGCCAATTCCACTCGTAATACCCCGGTTGCTTCCGGGCGTTCTTGCACTTTAGGAGTCTGTGTCACAACAGCATGGATATATTTTTGTTAGTTTCAATTTAAAAAAACTTGTGTGCAAGTCATATGACTGGTGCACTAGTCACATTGTGTATGGTGCACATTCATGCACGCAGGACTGCGCTGCGACTTGTGCAGTGCACTGACAAAGGAGTGTGCATCATTAGGACAAAAGTGCATTAGTACAACAGTAGTTTTTATACAACAAAGGTGCTCATTAGGACAAAAGATGTTTTTTTACAACGGATGTCGCTTTTATACAACGCGTGTTGCTTTAGTACAACAAATGTCGCAACAAATTATTTTATAACATGATTATCATTACAAAATATAATTTTAAGTTTTCGTTCTACAACGTATCAAATTTACACCTCTCCCAGTGCACTGCGCATTTTGCAGCGCACTTTTACTTGCACGGATCTATTTATACTATAGGAAATACGAATAGTGCACAAGTCACAGGTGTTGTGCACAAGTTATTTTGACTTGAAACAGACATTGGTGTATATTTTGTTTGCTTTTGAATCTAAATGTAAGTGTAATCCTCAATTTTTTTCAAACATGCATGAAAGCACAAAATTTAAACTCATTGAACGTGTGTCAAAAGTGTATTCAACAGAACATAACTAACATGAAAATTTCGATGGATTTTGAGAATTTGAAACATGACATCCTTAAAGCTATTCCGATAGCTAGAATGAGCTAGATATTTAAATACTTTAGATAACATGAGATTGTTTTAGATGACATGTAACGAATTGATTTGAAATGTAAAAAAAAACAATGTGAATTTTGTATTTACATTGATACATAACTGCTTCATTTACATACGTCAGTGCATGCACTGAAATTCACCCGTATCAAATGTACACCCGTCTCAGTGCACTGCACAAGCCTCAGTGCACTCCTATCTGCATGGATATATTTTCGACAAATTTTTGCGTGATGTCTTGTGCTTCAAGTCAAAGTAACTGGTGCACGACACATGCGACTTGTGCACAAGTCAAATTTCCCACAATATACATCCGTGCAAATAGGACTGCACTGCGACTTGTGCAGTGCACTGAGACGTGTGTAAAGTGATATGGACACAAATAAATAAGTTTGTTGAATGCTTTGTTAAACATTTTTGCGATTTCTTATCTGCTACGTACATTCGATTTCACTGGCAAATAACTGTTTTATTTACTTAACAGCACATACGGAAATTCGTTTGCACCAAAAAAGGGGGAGCTTCATCGCGCTGTAGACGAGATACCTAATCAGGTTGGGCCTTTTGTGGTCAGTTTAGTACATTGCACAAGTAACTCTGCACCCTCGTTTGTATGCATTTATTGTATTGCAAGTCGAAGAGCTGTCCTATATGCGTGCATATATTTTTATATTTTTCAAGTCAAAGTAACTGGTGCACGACACATGCAACTTGTGCACAAGTCAAATTTCTCACAATATACATCCGTGCAAATAGGACTGCACTGCGACTTGTGCAGTGCACTGAGACATGTGTAAAGTTGATATAAAGTGAAATTGAATGCAAGCGTATATGAAAGTATAATGAAATAGTTATGTATCACTTTAAAATATAAATATAGAATAATACATAATTAATACATAGGTACTCTAAATGCCAGTTTCTTAGCAATCATGTCAAAGTTGTTTAAATATTTTATGTGATGTCAAAGTAAAAAAGTGAATTTAGAGTTTACCCATCATTTTGCATTTGACAACTTTGTGTGTTTTTAAAGTATGTATGTAGTGTATACTCTTTCTCACAATAATTATTTGTTCTATTATTTTTGCATTTGTGTTTATGAAAACTCCTTCAACAACATTTCAGTGTGCAGCAAACAAATGTATCAACAGACTTTGACTGATCCAAAAAAATTCAACCACAAGTGTCCACTTTGCAAGTATACAACTGGGGACTCAGATTCGAATCTCAATGATGATAATGAAAGTGATTTGCAAATATTGGACAACAAAAAACCCCAAGACGATTTGAAAATGTTTGCCCACATTTTGAAAGAACACCCGGTGCAATATGTCAATGAGGTAGTATTTTGTCAGGTGCGTTTATAAAGTGCTATGTTACTTCATAACTTGTTCTATCAAAAATAAATAATGAATAATGTTTTATTCATTTACACTGATTCCATACTAATGTTATTTTAACGAGCATGCATAGCACGAGAATGAAGAATTGAAGAAAAAAGATGCTACCGACTTTCCTCGATGAACCCCCCCTCATTCAACCCCCCTCATTCAACCCCCCCCCCCCTCAATCTACCCCCCAGGTAAAATATTCTGGGGAAAAAAAGACCCCCCTCATTCTACCCCCCTCTATATACTAGATACTATATATATAAGCTATATATTTACAATGTACAATGTACTATATACTACCATATAATACTATATACTACTTGCTATTATACCATTATACTACTGCTAGCACCTAACGATGGCAAACCTTCTGCGAAAAAGTGTTTAAATTTTTAAGTGCTTACAGGCAGAGAAACACGCGGCGCCACCGCCGGCAACGTTGCCAACGGCGCCGGATGCTGTGCGCGATATGGTATGTGCAAGTGTTTCCTATTTTTTTACCTTTGCGGGGCTGGGCCAGTGCCCAGTACTCATTTACAATTTTTAAAAAAATCGGTTTGGTGGGTGAGATTTTCAAGAAGTCATGTCATGTATCAGCTTGCTGCACGTATTGCGGTGTACATATTCACGTATACGGTATACATCAAACATACTGTTACAAATATTTTTTTCGCAGAATACGACGATCGTCGTCGAGCAGTTAGTGCCCACCAGCGAGCAGCTCGACCGGCTCATGGCACAGCGCCGACGAACTTGAATGCGCTTTGTCAAAGGTGTCGTGTCGTGATTTAAATTGTTTGATATAAATGAAAATTGATGTCTTCTGCTTCAAGTAAAACTGACTAGTGCACGACACACGTGACTTGTGCACAAGTTATATTGTTGACAAATGACACACATACCAAAACTTTTTTTTACATATCTTATATTTATCTAATAACTGTGATGTATATTATAGAATATATGACTAGTGCACAAGTTTCACGTGTCGTGCAGACAAATTGATTTAAATTGATTGATTTAAATGAAAATTGATGTCTTCTGCTTCAAGTCAAATTGACTTGTGCACAAAACATGTTACTTGTGCACAAGTCAAATTTCCAACATAAGGTACTTCTATATCAAAACAATCAATTGTTCGAAACTCTGCTGCTGCATGTACTGTATGTATCACACGACACACGTGTATTTTGCGTAGTTGGTGAAAATGACTTATATTGACAAATAAAATTAAAAATTGTGTAAGAACTCCCTGATTCCAAAAATAATAATTGAAATTGTATGAAATTAGTAGATTTAATTACGCCATACACTCAAGTACTGATATGTATGATAAATTTATTTATGTATATATGATAATTGATTTATTCATTTATTTATTCATACACCATCTTTGAACTGAGGTAAAAAATAAATTCCATTTAAATATTTCAATATAGGTATAATAGTCTTCTGTTTCAAGTCAAAGCGACTTGTGCACGACACACGTGACTTGTGCACTAGTCTAGTTGTTGACAAATTACACACATGACAAAACTTTATATTTACAGTGATACGAATCTTTATGTCAGTGTAAATATTTACTTATACTTATCTTTTGAAAAAATTTCTCTTCTTATTAAATTTTGTAACTGTCTCAATGTACTGCAATGTTTCTGTGCACTCATGCCGAAATTTTATGTCAAAGTATATGTAAGTGCATTATACTCGTGCACAAGTCGCAAGTTTTGTGCACAGGTCATATTGTTTGTACAGTGTATCCATACAAATGGGAGTGCGCTGCGACATGCGCAATAAATTTTATACCTGTCTCAGTGCACTGCGCATGTAGCAGTGCACAGCCATTTGCATGGATGCATCTCTGATGCATTTTTGACCTCTGATTCCTTTATTTTGACTGGGGAATAATTCATTGTGTGCATACACAAATACTTGCTTACTGTTGTGCACTATCCTAACAAAATACTTTCTGTTTTACCGGTCGGAAAGAATGAAATGCATAATTGTCGCATTGTTTGACCCCTTCTAGCGTAACATGAAAGAAATTCGATAATCCTATGCTCAACGGATGCGCATAAAGGGGTTATCTGACCCGCTGTTGAGCCGTATGCAAATACTTCTCGATTTGCATAATCCATACTCACAAGAAAAAATCCTAAGTATGTGTCAATGACATTCAATTGCCAAGTATTTTATTATTTCAGCAAATATTTCTCGTGTTTGGTTATTGATGGGACGAGGAAATTCTTTTGATTGATTTCACAAAAGGCGCCGCCAAAGGCAATGATTTATGACAACTTCATGTTTAGCTGCAAGTCACAGGTGTTGTGCACAAGTCATTTTGACCTGAAACAGACTTTTGTGTATATTTTGTTTGCTTTTGAATCTAAATGTAAGTATAATCCTCAATTTTTTCAAATATGCATGAAAACACGTATGAAATTAAATCAATGCTTAAATGTAAGTAGAATTATATGTTTACGTATCAATTAAAACACAATTTTGCAATGTCTTTTTCCGTTTCAAGTCAAAATGACTTGTGCACAACACATGAGACTTTTGCAAGGGTCAATTTTTCTATAATATACATATGTGCAAGTAGAACTGCTTTGCAACCTATGAAGTGTAAAGATTTCAATTTAAAAGCAAACAAAGCCTAATTACTGTTCCCCTTTTTTATTCATTTTCACGTTTTTTCATGTTGAGCGCACTTCGATTTGCACGCATGTATGTATATTGTAGGAAATTCAACTTGTGCACAAGTCGCATGTGTCGTGCACTAGTCACTTTGACTTGAAGCACAAGACATCACGCAAAAAGCTGTCAAAAATATATCCATGCAGATAGGAGTGCATATATCAACTTTACACACATCTCAGTGCACTGCGCATGTCGCAGTGCAGTCCTATTTGCACGGATGTATATTGTGGGAAAATTGACTTGTGCACAAGTCGCATGTGTCGTGCACAAGTTGTTTTCAATTCGAGGATGAGAAAAAGTGTGTTTAGATCGATATAGTTGTCCCAGTGCACTGCGCATGTTGCAGCACACTTCTATTTGCATGGATGCATATTTTAGGAAATATGACACGTGCAAAAGTCGTTTGGACTTGAAGCACAAAAAACATCGGAAAAACATGTCAAAAATACATCCATGCGAATAGAAGTGCGCTCCGACTTGTGCATTGCACTGAGGTAGGTGTCCATTTTAAGCGCTTTAAAATAATTTGGTAGCACTGTAATAACAATTTTTGGCATGTGTCTAATTAATAAAAATTTAACTAGTGCACAAGTTGCATGTGTTGTGCACAAGTCGCCTTGACTTGAAGCAGACAAATACGCGAAAGCTGTGGGGTGCAAGTTTACGTCATCTAATTAAATGTATTTATCTTTGTTGTAAATATTTCAATGACAATAATTAAAATCGAAGCGTCACAGGTATAAAATATTCAAATTTGTCTAAAAAAAGACGACTCCAAGCTCATAAAATGTTTTAGCACATAGAATCAGACTGAATGCGTATTTAGTGCAGTTGTTGAAGTGCAGTGCTGTTGTGCTCAAAACAAATACATGTTCTTATCATTGGGGAGGCATAAATGTTAAAGTCAGTGAAAACAACATCGCTGCGTCATTGGCAAATAACTGATAGCAACTTTGTTTACCTACTTGCATTCATATCAATGCACTTAAATAATTTATGCTTGCATTCACGAATCCCGTGTATCTAAGTCGACTCCACATTTCACTCAGTCCAGTTTATTTAACCACAGTCACTTGTAAGTCAAAGTGCATCAATATATAAGCCAAAGTGCTTCATGTGTAAAGCGACAGTCAATGGTTCAAATTGTCACCAAAATTTTGTCATTATTCAAAACCCATTGTGTCATTGTTTAAGCAATGCCTATATAGTGCATATAATATTTCATTATTTAAGCTCTGCATAAATACATACCTAGGTATTTAAATAGTTCATATTTATGTATTTATTAAATGAATGAATGAAAATGAATGACATTTGTGCTTTGACCTGGGTTGAAATAATTCAGAAGACATGAGCGATTTACAATTTCTTACAATTTACAACTTCTGGTCATTGCTGCACGGGTTAGTACTTGCACGGTCATTCATTGACAGGCGATACATTTACAACACGGTGCAAAACTTTGTTTTCTGCATACTAGGCTTACTTTGCTACTAGGACCTACTAGGACCCTGTGCTCTCTGCAGCTGAATTTTCAGGTTTGCTATAATTTTAATGATACGTTTATTGATTATCTGCAGTAATGTCGCAGTGCACTCCTATCTGCATGGATATATTTTTGTTAGTTTCAATTTAAAAAGACTTGTGCGCAAGTCATATGACTATTCCGATAGCTAGAATGAGCTAGATATTTAAATACTTTAGATAACATGAGATTGTTTTAGATGACATGTAACGAATTGATTTGAAATGTAAAAAAAACAATGTGAATTTTGTATTTACATTGATACATAACTGCTTCATTTACATACGTCAGTGCATGCAGTAAAATTCACCCGTATCAAATGTACACCCGTCTCAGTGCACTGCACAAGCCTCAGTGCACTCCTATCTGCATGGATATATTTTTGACAGCTTTTTGTGTGATGTCTTCTGCTTCAAGTCAAAGTAACTGGTGCACGACACATGCGACTTGTGCACAAGTCACATTTTTCACAATATACATCCGTGCAAATAGGACTGCACTGTGACATGCGCAGTGCACTGAAATGGGTGTAAAGTTGATATGGAGTGAAATTGAATGCAAGCGTACATGAAAGTAGAATGGAATAGTTATGTATCACTTTGAAATATAAATATAGAATAATAAATAATTTATAAAAAGTGGAAAAGTCAGTGGGCCTTGTTTGTTTTTGAATTGAAATTTAAACTCATCAAATGTGTGTCAAAAGTGTATTCAACAGAACATAACTAACATGAAAATTTCGATGGATTTTGAGAATTTGTAACATGACATCCTTAAAGCTATTCCGATAGCTAGAATGAGCTAGATATTTAAATACTTTAGATAACATGAGATTGTTTTAGATGACATGTAACGAATTGATTTGAAATGTAAAAAAAACAATGTGAATTTTGTATTTACATTGATACATAACTGCTTCATTTACATATGTCAGTGCATGCACAAAAATTCACCCGTATCAAATGTACACCCGTCTCAGTGCACTGCACAAGCCTCAGTGCACTCCTATCTGCATGGATATATTTTTGACAGCTTTTTGCGCGATGTCTTCTGCTGCAAGTCAAAGTAACTGGTGCACGACACATGCGACTTGTGCACAAGTTACATTTTTCACAATATACATCAGTGCGAATAGGACTGCACTGCGACATGCGCAGTGCACTGAAATGGGTGTAAAGTTGATATGGAGTGAAATTGAATGGAAGCGTACATGAAAGTAGAATGGAATAGTTATGTATCACTTTATAATATAAATATAGAATAATAAATAATTTATAAAAAGTGGAAAAGTCAGTGGGCCTTGTTTGTTTTTGAATTGAAATTTAAACTCATCAAATGTGTGTCAAAAGTGTATTCAACAGAACATAACTAACATGAAAATTTCGATGGATTTTGAGAATTTGTAACATGACATCCTTAAAGCTATTCCGATAGCTAGAATGAGCTAGATATTTAAATACTTTAGATAACATGAGATTGTTTTAGATGACATGTAACGAATTGATTTGAAATGTAAAAAAAACAATGTGAATTTTGTATTTACATTGATACATAACTACTTCATTTACATACGTCAGTGCATGCACTAAAATTCACCCGTATCAAATGTACACCCGTCTCAGTGCACTGCACAAGCCTCAGTGCACTCCTATCTGCATGGATATATTTTTGACAGCTTTTTGCGTGATGTCTTCTGCTGCAAGTCAAAGTAACTGGTGCACGACACATGCGACTTGTGCACAAGTTACATTTTTCACAATATACATCAGTGCGAATAGGACTGCACTGCGACATGCGCAGTGCACTGAAATGGGTGTAAAGTTGATATGGAGTGAAATTGAATGGAAGCGTACATGAAAGTAGAATGGAATAGTTATGTATCACTTTATAATATAAATATAGAATAATAAATAATTTATAAAAAGTGGAAAAGTCAGTGGGCCTTGTTTGTTTTTGAATTGAAATTTAAACTCATCAAATGTGTGTCAAAAGTGTATTCAACAGAACATAACTAACATGAAAATTTCGATGGATTTTAAGAATTTGTAACATGACATCCTTAAAGCTATTCCGATAGCTAGAATGAGCTAGATATTTAAATACTTTAGATAACATGAGATTGTTTTAGATGACATGTAACGAATTGATTTGAAATGTAAAAAAAACAATGTGAATTTTGTATTTACATTGATACATAACTGCTTCATTTACATACGTCAGTGCATGCACAAAAATTCACCCGTATCAAATGTACACCCGTCTCAGTGCACTGCACAAGCCTCAGTGCACTCCTATCTGCATGGATATATTTTTGACAGCTTTTTGCGCGATGTCTTCTGCTGCAAGTCAAAGTAACTGGTGCACGACACATGCGACTTGTGCACAAGTTACATTTTTCACAATATACATCAGTGCGAATAGGACTGCACTGCGACATGCGCAGTGCACTGAAATGGGTGTAAAGTTGATATGGAGTGAAATTGAATGGAAGCGTACATGAAAGTAGAATGGAATAGTTATGTATCACTTTATAATATAAATATAGAATAATAAATAATTTATAAAAAGTGGAAAAGTCAGTGGGCCTTGTTTGTTTTTGAATTGAAATTTAAACTCATCAAATGTGTGTCAAAAGTGTATTCAACAGAACATAACTAACATGAAAATTTCGATGGATTTTGAGAATTTGTAACATGACATCCTTAAAGCTATTCCGATAGCTAGAATGAGCTAGATATTTAAATACTTTAGATAACATGAGATTGTTTTAGATGACATGTAACGAAGTGATTTGAAATGTAAAAAAAACAATGTGAATTTTGTATTTACATTGATACATAACTGCTTCATTTACATACGTCAGTGCATGCACAAAAATTCACCCGTATCAAATGTACACCCGTCTCAGTGCACTGCACAAGCCTCAGTGCACTCCTATCTGCATGGATATATTTTTGACAGCTTTTTGCGCGATGTCTTCTGCTGCAAGTCAAAGTAACTGGTGCACGACACATGCGACTTGTGCACAAGTCAAATTTCCTACAATATACATACATGCGTGCAAATCGAAGTGCGCTGCAACATGTGCAGTGCACTGGTAGATGTGGTTGCACTAAATTTCTGCGCGAGTTGATCTTACAATTTCGTGATGTTTTTTCTGCTACAAGTGAAGACACTGACACACTGTGCAGGCTCATGTCTGACAATGAACCCGCTATTCGTGGCAATGGGCCAAACGAGCGAGGCCGTACGCCATGGGAAGAGTTCACTAAGGGTGGACCACGTTTTCTTCATCGATTTTCTAGAATTGGTGGTGGTCCAAAGAAGAAAACTGAGCATGATAAGAAAAGAGAAAAAATATTAAGGATGAAAAAGCAGCAAATTGATAAGGCTACAAAAGCTGCAGAGTCAGCAGCAAGACAGAAGAGGAAGGCGGAGGAAAAACTGAAAAAAGCTCGAGCCGAAATTAGCGATGCTACGGGCAATGTTGATGATGCAGAAAGGATTGCGAAACTAGCGGAGGAAAAAGCAAAAAGCGATGCAGCAGCAGCAAAAGATGGAAAAAGCGACATTTTTAAGAAGCCTGAACCGCCAAAGAAGCCTGAACCGCCAAAGAAGCCTGAACCGCCAAAGAAGCCTGAACCGCCAAAGAAGCCTGAACCGCCAAAGAAGCCAGGTGGTCGTGGTAGTGGTCATGGTAAAGCAGCACTGCCAAAAGTTTCACCACCAATTTCCCAAAGGACTAGGACGACAACCGATAAAGGAAAAGAGTCAGTACCACCGCCGAAGGGCACACAATCAGAAGTTAAACGTCCAAGGTCACAAGTGTCGACTGGAGAGAAACGTAGTGCTACAAAGGCAGCTGAAAGTGGTCAGTTGCACTGGTCATCATTATTATATTACAATAAGAAATACAACATTTTTTATGGTTTTGAATTTTTTAACAATCATATAAAGGGTGTTATGAAGCACACAAACATTTATTGTACAAAGTGTGTGTGAATGACAATTTCCTTTAGGTAATTTCTTTAAAATGTATTACAATGACAACAATAAATCTCACTCTCAGATGAGTCCGGTAAACGAACACCATACAAGAAACCAAAAGCCGGCCCAAGCAAATCGCAACGTGATAAGAACAAGGATTCTTCAAGTGCGACCGAAAGTTCTGATGGTAAGTCGTGCAATAGTCACACCAGGGACCAGTCCCACGAAAGTCGAAAAAGCACTTTGTCACATGTATTTCTACTCATTTATTAGACAAATGTGACAAATAAATTTAATATTTATTTTGTGCAAAACATTGTAAAATATACAGAAACTTTCATTTCCATAAATGAATATTCCATGAAATAATGATAACAATTTGTGAAATGAATTTGTCTGAAATGGTTTTATCATCTTTCAGCTCGGTCAACCAGATCGAGAACCAAGCAGATAAAAGCAGTTCCTAACCAGCATGGACTGCAAACGCCACACAAGAAAGATCAGCCTCAACAGAAGCGTAAAAGTGCTACGACGGGCAGCAAGAAGCACACCAGTGAGTTTACATTGGTAAAATCTAGTAATAGTAGAGAATTTTAGCTGGTCTTTATAAATGTAATATTAAAGTGGTTTAACATAAAATATTACTCATCTCAGCACAAAGGGATTGGCAGCAGCAAGAAGGCGACTCGATCCCGTCACAAGAAGACAGATTGTCTCTGGCTGCTTCTACTCCAGCACAGTCCTGGGTACCAAGATTGCCAGCATCAACCAGTGCTGACAAGAAGTCTCGTCGTCGCAGGGATAAATCGCCAACTCGACGAAAAAGAGGAAAGAAACGTTTGTGTATATCTTTTTATTATTTTCTACCAATTTACATATCACATAAGGCCACAAGCATCTCGGATGTTGAATACAAAATACAAAATTGACCCAGACGTACAATCTACGGACTTGCATATATTTTATGGATGATATCTATTTTCCATGTTTCAAGTGAAAAAGACTTGTGCACAAGTCATATGACTTGTGCACTGGTAACATTTTTTCTAACATAATACATAAGACTAACATAAGTCATAACCTATTTAAGACTGACATTGGTGTAAATTTGATATGGAAAGATTGAAGATAGAAAAACATGTTTAGTCCTTAATATCGTTTCTATTGATTAAATTATGGTAGCATTCTGGACATCCGCACTGTATATCAATGATTAATCCATTTATTTCAGAGACGATTGTTGCTGGAATCAAAAGAAGAGAAGCAAAAAAAAATGAAGAACGCCAAAGTTCAAGTTAGATTTTTCAATATTTGTAAATTTGACATGTACATTTGCAATAAAATTCACCCCATTTCAAATGTACACCCGTCTCAGTGCACTGCACACGTCGCAGTGCAGTCCTATTTGCATGGATATATTTTTCTATGTTTCAAGTTAAAAAGACTTGTGCGCCAGTCATATGACTTGTGCACTAGTCACATTTTCTACGATACACATCCGTGTAAGTATGCAGAATTAAATGTTTACGTATCAATTAAAATACAATTTTGCGATGTCTTTTCTGACGAATTGACTGGTACAGAACACATGTGACTTGTGCACGCATCATAGTTCCTATAATATACTTCAGTGCATGTAGAAGTGTGCTGCAACATGAAAATACATGAAAATAAATAAAAAGGGGAAAAGTAATTGAGCTTTATTTGATTTGAATTGAAATTTGTTGCACTGCATAAGTCGTTTAAGCTTTAAGTTTAAGTTTGTCTTTAAGCTAATATATGATTATTTCACTTTCATTTTGCATAGGCTCAAATGCCGACGACGACGACGCTAGTAGTAGTCACAGTGGAGAAGAAGAGTCAGAGTCAGAGTCACAATCTTCCCGACGACCACCACGAGCCACAGAAAGTGCATCAGCGGAGAGCACGTTAGCGATTATCGACCGTTTGCAGCGCCAAGAAGAATCCGCAAGTGAAGGGTTGCAAAGTGACAGTGCCCAGCCCTCTGATGTGCCACCGTCAACGCACTCAGTTGTCCCGAGTACGGCTGATGAAGAAATGGACACAGATGAGGAGGAGCGGGAAGCTATGCACTTAGATGATCAAGAAGAATCACCAGGTATTTTTATACGCAACTATTTTAATGCACTTACCTATACAGACCTGTCTCAGTGTACTCGCGATTGCATTTAGATTTTAATCAATTTTAACAAGTCAGTTTTAATTGAACCAAGCGAATAGGCAAGTGTTGTTTGCTTTTGAATGTAAAAGTAGATATAATCCAGAATTTTGTCAAAAATGCATGAAAGCACCGAATAAAATTGGATCAATGCGAAAATGTAAGTAGGTAAATAGAATGAAATGTTTACATATCAATTAAAGTAGAATTTTGCGATCTCTTTTCTGCTTCAAGTCAAAATTACTACTGCACAACACATGTGACTTGTGCACGAGTTATTTCTTTGTAATGTGTATCCATGTGTAAATGTTAGTCCATTGAAATTGTAATGTGTAGATTTTAACAGTAGTCTTTGATTATATTCTCTTTTGAATAGAAATGTATGATTATTTTCACGTTTCTATTCAACTTTTCACCTGTCTCATGCACTTGTATTTGCATGGATGCGCTTTATAAGAAATATGACTTTTGCACAAGTCACATGCGTTGTGCACAAGTTGTTTCCCCACTGCAATACAACAACATTTATAAATGTATATTCAAGTTAATACTGTTTATATTATTATCTCAAATGCAGATGACTTCAGCTATGGCGACGCAGAGTCTTGTGGAATATCTGATAAGATCAAGTACTACCGCATTACCGAAACTAATGCTGCATTTTCGAAACCTTTGAAAGAAAGAATGAAGCCGATGTGGTTTATAGATAATTGTTACACGACAGAAGGCAAGAAATATACTCTGCTCCAGTATATTAGAGAAGAAGACATCCTGAAGTTTTTGCGTAAGTGAAATGTTTTTGTAATGTTTCTCATTTTTTTGCAAACTGATTTCTAACTTAAATTTCAGTCACAATATAAATTTGCTCATGTTATTGTTGTGGTCAATTAATTATTGAATCATCACTATATGTCACGGTGAAAAACTGATATTGCAGACGATCCAGATGCGCGCTCGAGAGCAGATCAAGGTGGCATTATTCACTTGCCAGATGGCGGACAAGTTTTCATTGTGAGACGAACTTTTCTGACAAAAAAATCAACTATGCCGGGCAACAGATACTTTGAAAGTTGTGTGAAAAATATTGAAAGGGAAATTAATGATTTCGAGCGTGGTGCAGAAAAATCTTCGAAAAAGAATAAGGCAGTGATTTGTTTCTTAAAAGAATTGAGAGAGAATCCCATTCAGAAAATACCGGACATCTACAGAAAGGCAGCTCAGTTGACTCAAGAGTAGGTTTCAGTATTTACATCTTTATATAATGAAAATTCATATAGGTATTTATGAGTTATCCATGTAATCTTATATATAACTTATGCATATAAACTTAGTAAAACGTATTCATATTTTTAATCTTACACAAAACTTATTATTCATATACGCTACTGTTTGACTATTGTCTGATTGATAATGTAATGTGGCTGAATAACTTAATTATGCTCTACAGGCACAATGGAATCGTTACACAAAATCCAAATGCGAAGTTACCATCCGACCAGGAACGTCTGATGAATGTAACGAGGAAAATGGCGCGGAGTGGAGCGTTTAAAGAGCGATTCAATATGCCCTAGTCAGTTTGACTTTTCACTACATTTATGGATTAAATTTATGAGCAAAAAGACTTTGAAAAAGAGTTTGACTTTACATTCGATTTGATTTCATTTTTAAATGTATTTATGAAATGAAACGACATGACTTGAAATATAAAAAAACAATGTGAATTTTGTATTTACATTGATACATAACTACTTCATTTACATACGTCAGTGCATGCACTAAAATTCACCCGTATCAAATGTACACCCGTCTCAGTGCACTGCACAAGCCTCAGTGCACTCCTATCTGCATGGATATATTTTTGACAGCTTTTTGCGTGATGTCTTCTGCTGCAAGTCAAAGTAACTGGTGCACGACACATGCGACTTGTGCACAAGTCACATTTTTCACAATATACATCAGTGCGAATAGGACTGCACTGCGACATGCGCAGTGCACTGAAATGGGTGTAAAGTTGATATACGCACTCCTATCTGCATGGATATATTTTTGACAGCTTTTTGCCTGATGTCTTCTGCTTCAAGTCAAAGTAACTGGTGCACGACACATGCGACTTGTGCACAAGTCACATTTTTCACAATATACATCCGTGCAAATAGGACTGCACTGCGACATGCGCAGTGCACTGAAATGGGTGTAAAGTTGATATGGAGTGAAATTGAATGCACTTTCAAACAAATTATTTGTTGGAACAAACAACAAACAAGTTCACAACTATAAATTTAACTATTACTTGTAATTTTACCATTGCAGTAAGGACGACGAGCACTTGACTGTTGGAGGTACTGATTATGTTAATCTGACAGTTCCCGAGAAAAACTTGAATAAGTTGCCAGTCGTTGTACGATGCAAATACGTTATGCAAGGGAAAGGCCGTGGTAAAAAGGACTACAATTTCTGGCGACTGGAGTACTTCGACATCAGCGAACCTGAATATGTCATGGTTTGTGTTTTTATTATATTGTCTATGGTAGCCAGAAATGATCAAACAATGTTGATATTTTTCATCGTCATAATTGTAAAATAAATTTCATATGCATTTCATTTGTGAAAGTCGCAGTGCTTTACTATTTACTTTGATACACAATATAGAAAATGTGACTTGTGCACATATCATTTTGACTAGTAATTAGAAATGAGACATTTTAAACATATAAATTCATATAAATATAAACATATATAATTGTGGATTCCAGATATGGTATATTGGCAATCAAAACACGTTGTCCGCGAAGTCCCGCATTCGGCGTGGATATCAGCAGTTTCCCCAAGCGAGTTCAGTGTCTGAAAGACGGCAATATGGAGACCATGACGATCCCCCTACTCAGGTGAATTTTTCTTTCCATTTAACTTTTTCTTATTTAAATTGGTCCAATTGTTTCTGCTGAGAAACATTTTTTGCGCACATGAATAATGTGTTTAGTTATGTGAAATCAACACTAAAAATATATCATAACTGTTTATGACTGATAATTTTGATATATTTACGTAGGCTGTGACCTATAGGCAGGTGGCACACTTGACTGAAACATTGAGAAAAGAGAAGTTCAGACTGACCGACAGCAACGTATATGATCTGTACTGGTTTGGTATGGCAATGGGCAGGGAAACACCGATCTACTTCGCTTTACGGCCCCACTTCACATACACGCAAATGTCGGGTCGCGCAGTAGCAATGGTTAAGACATTGATCAAAAATAGAGCCGCTAATCCAATCAATTTCCAAATTGATACCACGTATGGAGTTGGTGGTGAGTTTTATTGGCCATGTGATTTACTTTAATTTTAAACAATATTAATAATCGACCAAATAATTATATTTATCTATTTTTTATTTTTAGTGCTTTCTATATTTGGGTTTTAATAAGTACATTTTTTCGCATGGTACTTTCAAGTGATCAATGTGATAATAAACGCATGATAATATGCTTACAATTCACTACAGGCGAGTTCTGGATGACGACGTTGGTCTTGGAACTGCCAGACATTACGCCAAAACATAAAGCACTATCAAAAGGCCTATTTGTGAAGGCTGACGTCAGCTCAAATGCATTCATCCCAGTGGCCTGCATGCTACATGATCATCAAGGTGATGAAACTGTTTCCCAGCTAATGCTAAACTTTGAGAGTGCATTGGGATCGACTTATAGACAACCGAAGTGGAAATTTTTCAAGGACAAGGAAAATATCAACATCATCACCGATCAGGTGTAAGTTTTCAAGTAGTTTTTTGATAAAAACATGTTTAACTGATAGATAATAATTTCACCATGATAACACATTATTCGAGTCTAAATGACTTGTGGATGACACATGTGACGTGTGCATAAGTCATATTTTTTGTGTATAAGTATATTCATACAAATTAAAATTGATAAAATATTAATTGATTGTATTCCGTTTTCAAGTAGAACCGACTCATGATTAAAACAACGCAAGTGTCTTAGTGCATTACCATTTGCATGGATGTATTTTTGACAGGTTTTGTGATGTATTTTCTGTTTCAAGTCAGAGTAACTTGTGCACAACACATGCGACTTGTGCACAAGCTAAATTTCCTATAATATACATACGTGCAAATAGGACTGCACTGCGACATGCGCAGTGCACTGAGACGGCTGTACATTTGATACGGGTGAATGCATTTAGTGCATGCACTGACGTATGTAAATGGAGTAGTTATGTATCAATGTCAATACAAAATTCACATTGTTTTTTTTACATTTCAAATCAATTTTACATTGATAATTTATTTTATAATTTTAATTATAAATAAAATTTATTTCATGGTATCTGAAGTATTTAAATATTTAGCAATTAGAATAGCTTTAAGGATGTCATGTTACAAATTCTCAAAATGCGTCAAAATTTTCATGTTAGTTATGTTCTGTTGAATACACTTTTGACACACGTTCAATGAGTTTAAACTTCAATTCAAAAACAAACAAGGCCCACTGATTTTTCCACTTTTTATTTATTATTTATTATTCTATATTTATATTATTAAGTGATACATAACTATTCCATTCTACTTTCATATACGCTTGCATTCAATTTCACTTTACATCAACTTTACACACGTCTCAGTGCACTGCACAAGTCGCAGTGCAGTCCTATTTGCATGTATGTATATTGTAAGAAATTTGACTTGTGCACAAGTCGCATGTGTCGTGCACACGTTGTTTTTACTTGAAGCAGAAAAGACATTGCAAAATTGTATTTTAACTGATACGTAGACATTTCATTATGCATACTTACATCTTAGGATTTATCAAATTTTATTCGGTGCTTTAATGCATTTTTGACAAAATTAAGGATTATACTATTACATTTACTTTCAAAAGCATTTACCTATTTGTCTGTTTAGAGTAAAAATGAATTGTGCACGAGACATGCAACTTGTGCACAAGTCAAATTCCCTATGATTTACATCCGTGCTAGTAGAAATGCGCTGCAATGTGCGCAGCACACTCAGACCACTGCGAGGTTGATTTGGAATTTGAATAGACGTTTATCGCAAACATTACGTGTGCACAAATCAATACTTGCGACTGAAGTTTGTTCTTGCACACAATCATATTCATTTTATGACAAATTTTTATTCTCAGGTTTGTGTCGCAGTTCGAGAAATATTTTCCCCAGATGCATGTGCTGGTGTGCTGGAAGCACATTGACAATAATGTGACTTTAAAGTTAAGAAATTGTCATTTATCTGAAGACGATGCTTTAAAACTGAAGGAACAATTTTTTACTGTTTTGATGGCTAAAAGCGAAACTGATTTTGACGACAAACGGGAGAAATTCATGGAACATTTGGAGAAGAAATTTAAAGGCAAAAAGGAGGGACACGGTGGTGACGTGGAAGATGATGAAGAGAGTCCAGCAAATAAGGGCCTTATTTCTTACTTTGACAAGACATTCAAACGTCTGCGGGACACTGCCACAGCGTTTACAATAATAGCGCGAAATGTGGTCAGTGCTTTTTTAAATAATTATAGCAGGAGTACCAGTAAATTGGAATTGAATTTTTAAGTATGCATACGATTCTTGACTGGTCCGAAAATGTGCATCAACAGAAAAGGGGGTATCCCATTAGGACAAAAGTCCATTTGTACAACAGTAGCATTCGTACAACAAAAATGCTCATTAGGACAAAAGCTACTTTAGTACAACACTTATCCCGATCGTACAACACATGTCGCTTTCGTACAACGTCCGTTGTATACAAAATATCTAAATACAATACTGAGGCAATATTGATGTTGATTGAGTTTCCCACACCTGTTGCGAGAAATTGGTGTAACATCATGATTTAAATGTGCCTGATGAAGAGCATGATCTCTCTTCCGCTGTTGGTGATGCAATTAGGCTGAACATTTAGTATTTTCATTTATCGCTTGTGATAATCCATTTAACTACCGTATTACCTCGAATTATCCCCCCCCTTGAATTAACCCCCCCTCGAATAAACCCCCCCTCAAAATGGGCTGGGGAAATAATAAACCCCCCCCCTCGAAATACCCCCCCCCCCTTCAGAATGATGTACGTCATGTACATAATAAGTACGTCATGTACGTAATGTACATGATGTATATTACTGTTAATTTGCATCGCAGCTACACATAGAGTAGTTTGTGTAGCTATCTACGTTTTTATGTCCAAATATATCCTGTTTGGACACATTTATTACCTATTTTGGGTACGCAAATGCCTACTATTTACTACGATCCTTACGAAAATTTCTGACGAAATAATAACCCCCCCCCCCTCGAATAAACCCCCCCTCGAATTAACCCCCCCTCAAATTTTGCTGGCGAAATAATAAACCCCCATGGGGGTATTTCGAGGTAATACAGTACATATATTTTACCTATGTGACCGTATGTTGTACGAAAGCGACATGCGTTGTACGGAAGCGACAGATGTTGTACAAGGTTGTATGTTTTGTCCTAAGGAGCGTTTTCGTTGTATAAAAGCCACCGTTGTACGATTGCACTTTTGTCCTAATGACGCACACTCGGGGGACTCAACAGAAAATAGCCAGTTTGTGTAGCCATTTCTTAAGAATGCCAAAAAAAATAAACAAAAATGAAATAACATTGCCCTGCCCTGAAAATTGAACAGCTTGTATAAACATTACCATTGTATACACAGTATTTAGATGACCAAAGAGGAGTCAGTGTTACTTCATCGAGGAAAGGCGTGTACAGTAATGCTGTCGAGGGTTGTCACAACTTGATGAAAAAGAATGCGCCATCGGTATCCACGGCGGGCCTGTGCGCAACGATTTTTCAGTGAGTTTGATAAAACTAACAATAATGTCATTATGTTATTACGTCATTACATTAATTATCTGGGTAGGGCATGCGGACCACTGCATATAACATTGCAAAAATATATAAATAACGTGCACACAGCAATCAACTGTATTTGGAAATGCAAATGGACAATGTGCAAGAGGTGCTAACGCAAACATCATGCGTCAACCTTGTTGCTGGTGCTGGAGCCAAAGGCCTTTACCGCGCGTTTGTTTTCTTTTATTAATGCGTTTCAGTTGGATTTGTATTGTGGAAATTCATTCAAACCATCTTTTTTAATGAAGCTGCAATATTGCAATTGCACATGAAAAATCATTTCTATTATTTACTTAATGAGTAGCTGCATATTATAGGAAATGTAACTTGTGCACAAGTCACACGTGTCGTGCACAAGTCGTTTTGACTGGAAACAGAACATCTTAGCATTTATCAAATTTCATTTGTGACTAAAGTTAGGATTATACTTTTACATTTAGATTCATAAGTAAACAAAATTTACTACTTGTCTGCTTCAAGTCGAAATGACTTGTGCACGACACATGTGACTTGTGCACGACACATGTGACTTGTGCAAGAGTCATATTTCCTATGAAATGATTTTGTGCAGGACTACTTGGCCAATGAGACCAGCTTCACTCGGCAGCGAATATGAAGATTTTGTAAAAAATTCGCGAAGTCTGGTAAATGTCATAAAATCCGGTAATATTGTGGAAGGAGAGACATTGAGAAAAATGATGAAAGCGGAAATTGAGCCTGTGCGCATGGAGCATTTGGTGATGATGCAAGGTCAGAAAGATGACGCGCGATATTCGGTCATGGATGGAAGAGCTGATTATGGATGGGTTTTGGTTTGTTCAATATGCCGTTTCTTTGAAACATACTAAAACTGCGCAATCAGAATAAATTACTTGTAGCCAACTTTTTTTCTCATGAATCAGTAAAATTATTTTGAATAGATACATCAATAGTTCAAAGTACTTCACGCATGCAAAGCATTTAAATCTCACTCCTTATTAACTTTGCACCCGCCTCAGCGCATTGCAAAGGTCTCTATGCATTCCAATTTTCATGGACATATGTATGAGTAAAATGTTATCAGTATACAAATAGGAATAGTGCAGAATTCCAATTTGTTGTGCACAAGTTGTTTTCAAATCTATATATTCTATATTTTTGTGCATGAGTAAATTTGTACATTCTTAATCTGTGAGAAATATCCATATGTTATATATGAAAGGTAGAATGATAAAAAATTATAAAACTTTTACTGATGCAGGTGCGCGATAAGCGAGAGGCCAATTGGCATGCCGTGATGGTGGAGGATAATGAAAGAGCACGGGATAAAATGAAAATCAAGTGTGCATGTCGAGTGCGCTGTTTGCATGCTGAAGTTGCCCGTGCGGCCATAATGCGCCGCATTTTTAAGGCGGATATCCCGAAGGATGCCGACAGACTGAGGAAGGATGAGAGGATTGCAGCAAAAATACCTCTGCACTTTTCGTCAGCCAAACATTCGCCAGTCAAGTCAGTAGTGGTTGGTCAAAGGGGTGTCGATGATGTCTCTGCCGAATCTGATGCTGAGGAGTGTGATCCAGATGTGACTGCGCACCGCAATTATATCAGCCAAATGAGCGACCACCAGAGTATTCGCAAACATAGAATGGAGAACAGAAACGTGGAGTCCAGCTCAAGTGATGGAAGTGATTCAAGTGACCGTGAAAACGAACGTGCTGATACACAGCAGAGTGGAGACTCAAAAAAAGGAAAACAAGTTAAAGCGAAACGCTCGCTTCTTTCGGGAGGTGATCAATTTTATTTATAAATTTATTTTCTACTTGTTTTCACATTTACGCAACAGAAATTAGTCTTCACAACTTTTAAGAAATATAATTGAATAAACTGATAGTAATTGAGTAATATAATACATGTGTAATTTACTGTAACGGGTGCAGATTCACAAGTCGCAAGTGTTTTAGTATTATAATTGAATAAAACAAGTACATTTGTAATTTAAATGTGCAGATGCGAAAAGTGGAGAGAAGACGCCGAAAAAAACTGTTCAGCAGCAGACGAGCGACACTGCAGCTGCTGCGACTGTGAGTGGAAAGAAGGTGCGATCAGATCTCAAGAAGCGACACGATCCACAGGACGAAACTGGTAGGTTCTCTACGATTGCACAAAATTTCACTACTTATTTCATTTACACCAATCTCAGTGCACTGCAAAGTCGCAGTGCACTTGTATTTGCATGGATGCAGTTTATTGAAATTTGACTTGTGCACAAGTCACTTGTGTTGTGCACACGTCATTTTCACTCAAAGTTTACTAAATACCACTCCAGCGCACTCCTATTTGCATGGATGTATTTTTGACACGTTCTTACCATCTTTGCTATGTTTCAAGTAAAAACGACTTCTTCGCAAGTATTATTCTTTGTAAAGTGTATCCATGCAAATAGGAAAACACTGTGCACGAGTGTTTTAGTATTATAATTGAATAAAACAAGTACATTTGTAATTTAAATGTGCAGATGCGAAAAGTGGAGAGAAGACGCCGAAAAAACTGTTCAGCAGCAGACGCGCGACACTGCAGCTGCTGCGACTGTAAGTGGAAAGAAGGTGCGATCAGATCTCAAGAAGCGACACGATCCACAGGACGAAACTGGTAGGTTCTTTACGATTGCACAAAATTTCACTACTTATTTCATTTACACCAATCTCAGTGCACTGCAAAGTCGCAGTGCACTTGTATTTGCATGGATGCAGTTTATTGAAATTTGACTTGTGCACAAGTCACTTGTGTTGTGCACACGTCATTTTCACTCAAAGTTTACTAAATACCACTCCAGCGCACTCCTATTTGCATGGATGTATTTTTGACACGTTCTTACCATCTTTGCTATGTTTCAAGTAAAAACGACTTCTTCGCAAGTATTATTCTTTGTAAAGTGTATCCATGCAAATAGGAAAACACTGTGCACGAGTGTTTTAGTATTATAATTGAATAAAACAAGTACATTTGTAATTTAAATGTGCAGATGCGAAAAGTGGAGAGAAGACGCCGAAAAAAACTGTTCAGCAGCAGACGCGCGACACTGCAGCTGCTGCGACTGTGAGTGGAAAGAAGGTGCGATCAGATCTCAAGAAGCGACACGATCCACAGGACGAAACTGGTAGGTTCTTTACGATTGCACAAAATTTCACTACTTATTTCATTTACACCAATCTCAGTGCACTGCAAAGTCGCAGTGCACTTGTATTTGCATGGATGCAGTTTATTGAAATTTGACTTGTGCACAAGTCACTTGTGTTGTGCACACGTCATTTTCACTCAAAGTTTACTAAATACCACTCCAGCGCACTCCTATTTGCATGGATGTATTTTTGACACGTTCTTACCATCTTTGCTATGTTTCAAGTAAAAACGACTTCTTCGCAAGTATTATTCTTTGTAAAGTGTATCCATGCAAATAGGAAAACACTGTGCACGAGTGTTTTAGTATTATAATTGAATAAAACAAGTACATTTGTAATTTAAATGTGCAGATGCGAAAAGTGGAGAGAAGACGCCGAAAAAAACTGTTCAGCAGCAGACGCGCGACACTGCAGCTGCTGCGACTGTGAGTGGAAAGAAGGTGCGATCAGATCTCAAGAAGCGACACGATCCACAGGACGAAACTGGTAGGTTCTTTACGATTGCACAAAATTTCACTACTTATTACATTTACACCAATCTCAGTGCACTGCAAAGTCACAGTGCACTTGTATTTTGCATGGATGCAGTTTATTGAAAATTTGACTTGTGCACAAGTCACTTGTGTCGTGTACACGTCACTTTGAGTTGAAGTAAAATAAATAGAAAATGTGTCAAAGCGCATAGTCATGCGTACATAAATACGAATATGAACTTATTTGCATTTCACAATTGCAGCCGGTGACAAAGATGAAGACAAGAGGCGGCAATCACCACGGAAGCATAAAGGAAGGCGAGCTTTGCTAACCGTAGACGAGGAGGCAGAGGAAATCGAGGAGGACAATGAGGAAATCGAGGAGGACAGTGAGGAAATCGAGGAGGACAATGAGGAAATCGAGGAGGACAGTGAGGAAATCGAGGAGGACAATGAGGAAATCGAGGAGGACAGTGAGGAAATCGAGGAGGACAGTGAGGAAATCGAGGAGGACGATGACGAACATGAGCCGAGAGAAAGGGTCAGTTATGATCACATTGAGGAGGACAGCAATGAACATGACAGTGACGAGGAGTTGGATGATGACAAAAACGATGAAAAAGAGGACGACAGTGACGGCGACAGTGACAATGACAGTGACAGTGACAGTGATGGTGGCGGTGGCGGAACAGAGGCTAAAAAAGGACGCGACAATGATGACGATCGTGATGATGAGCCTGGAGCGCCTCATGCTCCTGCTGGTGCTCAGCCTCCTGCTGGTGGTGAGTCTCCTGCTGGTGGTGAGTCTCCTGCTGGTGGTGAGTCTCCTGCTGGTGGTGAGCCTCCTGCTGGTGGTGAGTCTCCTGCTGGTGGTGAGCCTCCTGCTGGTGGTGAGTCTCCTGCTGGTGGTGAGCCTCCTGCTGGTGGTGAGTCTCCTGCTGGTGGTGAGCCTCCTGCTGGTGGTGAGCCTCCTGCTGGTGGTGAGCCTCCTGCTGGTGGTGAGCCTCCTGCTGGTGGTGAGTCTCCTGCTGGTGGTGAGCCTCCTGCTGGTGGTGAGCCTCCTGCTGGTGGTGAGCCTCCTGCTGGTGCTCAGCCTCCTGCTGGTGGTGAGTCTCCTGCACATGGAGATCGTGAGCCTCCTGCAAATGGTGAGTGACAATACCTATGATAGAGGGGGTAGGTAGGGTACTTCAATTTTATATTTGGTCTGCATTTATCTTTTGAATTACTTATCTTACGTTTCATGTAGTTAATTGTTGTGCATAAGTGTTCTGTTATTCAAAGATGCTATCAAAGCACACCCACATTAAAATTTTGCTTGTGCACAAGTCACTTGTGTCGTGCACACGTCATTTTCACTCAAAGTATACTAAATATCAAAAAAACATGTCAAAAATATTTCCATGGAAATAGGAAATGAAACGAATTACACCAATGTCACTGCACTGCAAAGTCACAGTGCACTTGTATTTTGCATGGATGCAGTTTATTGAAAATTTATCTTTATAAAATTTTCCACTGCAGATGCTGCGAGTGGTAGGTCAAAAAAGATCTACATTAAATTTAAGCCACCACCAAAAAAGAAAACATCAACTCACAAAGGCACCGCTGGATTGTCTAGTGTTACTGTGGATCTGAGTTCACGAGGTGATCCTGATGTTCGTGACGGGGCAGAGACTGTCGAGCAAAATGTTCCTGCACGAACAAAACGACAACGAAATCCATCATCATCCTCTTCGGGTCAGTTTCTTCATACTGAATTTTCATTATTATTATGAACAGATTATTTTTAGGATGGTAATGTGCAGAAAGCAGGTAGTAAAAACCGCGAATAATTCCCCCTAGAATATACCCACCTCTGAAATGATGTAATGTATGCTCAATGTACACAATGTAAAACATGATGCAATCATCATCAGAACCTCACATACACTGTTTTCCATAGCTATTTAAACAGGAATGCATGCACAAGTCACGTTTTACCAAACATTTTAGCAATTTTTCATGTATAAATAGTGCTTAATTACAACAAACTTTCATAATCTTTCTGGCGAAATAGTAAAACACCTCAAATAGAGCCCCCTAAAAATTTGATTGCGTAAAAAATGAACCCCCTGGGGGTATTTCGAAGAAATGGTGTACTTATCCCCTTTGTACTTTTACATTGTACTTTTCCTTTTGTACTTTTACACTTTTATGGATTGTACTTTTACATTTAGATTCAAAAGCAAACAACACTTGCACGGATCAACCATTTATGAGAAATATTGCAAAGGATCATAAAGCAGTTCTTTACCCTGATGAGAAATCCGCATTCTGGAGACCACAGAATGTAGATGATCAGCAACTGTTGTCTGAGGATGAAAGTGATATGCATTTATGGAAGAGACATATGAATGGAGACCTGGGAGATGTCATTGAGCTGCTGGTTTGTAACAATTTTGCATTTAAATTTAAAATAATGTTGTCCATGCGAAATGTACCTTTTCAAATTTATCAAGCTTCTATACCTCCACACAACGCTTCATTCATTCAACGCAATCTTCATTTCAGAACCGGGAACCACCTGACGCTGGCGGGCCGGTTTATACGCCTTCCGTGGCCGAGGGCTTGCTGTTTCTCAGGCGTAATAGCGGAAATATCCGCATACATCCGACTTTGATCAACATTGATGGGTTTTCCCCTATGCTGACTGATTTGATTGATGAACTGGCAGCGGTGCCAACAAACAGGGATGTGAACAAAGTATTCCTGATGCATGATTTGGATTCAATGTACATCGTGCACCGATATTGTCATCCAGTAAATCCCACTGCTCATTCTTTTGTGAAAGTCTATGAAGTCTGCGAAAGGACGGCCACGACACAACTACAAATGCTGAATTGATGGTAGGTTTATGTAAATATTCTTTGTTTAAATAATATTTTTTGACATTACCCCCAATCAGGGACACTTCACACTGGGAATTTACCATCAAATTATTACTTTATTCAACTTTCCGCTTATCTCAGTGCACTGCACAAGTCGCAGTGCAGTCCTGCGTGCATGGATGTGTATCGTAGAAAATATAACTAGTGCACAAGTCATATGAGTGGCGCACAAGTCTTTTTAACTTGAAACATAGAAAAATATATCCATGCAAATAGGACTGCACTGCACAAGTCGCAGTGCAGTCCTATTTGCACGGATGTATATTGTGGGAAAAATTTGCACGGATGTATATTGTGGGAAATTTTCAAAAATATTCAAAAGTCTGAGTGCACTGCACAAGTCGCAGTGCAGTCCTATTTGCACGGATGTATATTGTGGGAAATATTTGCACGGATGTATATTGTGGGAAATTTGACTTGTGCACAAGTTGCATGTGTCGTGCACCAGTTACTTTGACTTGAAGCAGAAGACATCACGCAAAAAGCTGTCAAAAAGATATCCATGCAGATAGGAGTGCATAAATCAACTTTACACACGTCTCAGTGCACTGCGCATGTCGCAGTGCAGTCCTATTTGCACGGATGTATATTGTGGGAAATTTGACTTATGCACAAGTCGCATGTGTCATGCACAAGTGACACATAAACATAATAAAAAATATGTTTTGATTAGATAGATATCTCAAAATTACACGTACTGCAGTCTTCTATATGATTTTTTTACAATATAACACTAAATTCATCTAGCCTGTAACTTGATTGTGTTCATTCCGATGTGGTTGACGACACATGTTACTTGTGCACGAGTCATATTTCCTTTAATATATGTCCGTGTATATTATTATAGTACAAGTACAAGTGTATGGCTTTTTAGATGGTGTAATTCCAATTGCACGTAGCTTCAATTTAGGTTTTTTTAGCTATACTTAATTGTAAATTGATGTATTTGTATTATACACAGGCGGCAGCTGCTTGCACAAGCAATTTAGAAAACCCAAAGGTTCAAATTGTGTGGACACAGGGGAGGGGCAGTAGAAATTTGCCAGCCGATGCAAAATCCGATTACCTCACGATGCACCTGATTGATATCATGTCAGGAACGTACAAAGCGTTAGCTCTTTTTATTTGTTTGTTAGCTTAAAAAATTATATTTCTGTTTCTGGAGATGTGAGTAATGGTAAAAATTAAATGCACCCATATTTGATTATTATATTATTTAAGAACAATTCTCAATTCACATGTAATCCTTGAAAATACATACACTTCATTTATTTCAGGAATTCAGTGTATGCACAACAGTGGAGCATGAAAACAAATGAGTATGATCCGAGGAATGCACTGCGCATCTACGTTGAAGAGCACATCAAACCAAAGATGGATAACAAAGTTTTGATGGAGTTTACACAGGAAGATTGTTTGCCTGAAATTCCATTGCTAAAAGAAAAGAACGAGTTGTCATATCTGGAAATAAATAGAAAGGTCAAAGCCATGACGTATCCGCGGTTAGTATACTGATTGGACTGTACACGATAAAAAATAAAAGTTACCATAATTTCATGAATGACATTTTAGTGAATTGCATTACATTAAAACACACCTGACAAGGTCCACACAAAAGTCAACGATCATGAGCATTTAGGTAATATAACTTTGTTTTACTTTCAGTAAATAAAACGCTGAACAAAAAATTTATATCAAAAATGTTTTAAATCATCTGTATCCCTTTGGGTAATTCTCTGTAAGCATTTGCCTTATTTTCTGTATCCATTCATGTATTTAAATAACTTCCTCAGAGACTGCGTGTGTGGTTTCCCAAGAATAAATCATTTGAAAGCAATGAAAAAGGGTTGGCAAATAATTCAATGCAAGAATAAGGACGGCTGTGTGCGACCATACCTTAATTACCACATCAAGGCAGTAAACAAGGCTGGCATGCCTGTACCATTGACTTGCATGCCACCAAAATTTCGCCCAACGAAGAGAGAGTCGGATTCACATACCTGGGAGTGTCCGCTTTGCAGATTGACCGGGTAAATAAATATTCTTTTTGTCTATTTTTTGAAACAAGTCGCAGTGCAGTGCTATCTGCACGGATGTTTATTATAGGAAATATAACTTGTGCACCAGTTGCATGCGTCGTGCACAAGTTATTTTCACTTGAAGCAGAAAAGATGTTGCAAAAATGTGTCAAAATTATATCCATGCAGATAGGAGTGCACTGCGACTTGTGCAGTGCACTGAGACGAGTTTAAAGTTGATACGGACTGAAATTTGCTGGAATTTCATAGGGCACAAGTTGTTTAGGTTAGGTCATAAAATATATTATAATTAGACACACACACGTTAATATTTTTTGCAGAATCTTGCAACCTTGGAAGTGGGGATGTCATGACCCCCAATTTGAATATGAACTGAAAAACACGTGCACGTTGGATTCCTGGCTGTACGCACTTTTCCTGCAGGTGAGAATCTTACTGTAGTTTCTATACACAGTAGGTAATAGTACTTATAATTTTTAAACGTGTTTTTCTTTTGTGCGAAAAGCAGTAATGGTAATAAATATTATATTATTTAATTATACTATTATTATTTTAAATAAATTATTTTTTTAAATAAATATAATAAAAAATAGAGATGTGGTTTTTTTTGCTAAATTCACTAGGTATATTGTTTTATGTATAATAAATTTAACATTGACCATATGAGCATGGATAAAATACTTATTTACAGATGCAACAATGCGACAATCTGCTCAACACAATGACTACTGGCGGTAGAACTGACAATATGTTGTGTCAAATGCTGGAAGCTGTCAATAATAAGAAGTTTGACTCAGTGAGGTCAGAATTAATTGTCGAATATTTCACACGTGTGGAAGAAGAAAAAAAGAAAAAGTCAAGAGACCCAACTGACGCTACACCACTGCGCAAGTTTACTGAAGAACGAAGCGAGTATGAAAAGGCGAAGGAAAAGAAGAAGGGTGATCGTTCAATGCCAAAGCCAGTGTTGGACTGCCAAGCAATCATGGATGATATCATCCAGTATCTATTTCATGAAGAGCACCTGCACAGCAGTGTGCAGCTTAGGTGCGATGAAAGAAATTGCCCGTATTTGGACGATACATCGGAGGGGTCAAGAGAATGGTCCATTGAGAGGCATCGGTTGTATAGGAATGTGGCGTTTGATCATATGTACGACTGGGCCAAAGTAATCAATTTGGCCGGTTCATGGGATTTCCACAATGCAGTTGTGCACCCCCCCAAGTTGACGGCTGTGAGTTTTTTACAGTTGCACAACAAAGGATTTGTTTCTGTTTCTGTCTGGAGGTATTTCTGTCATTGAATTTTTTCTGCTCCAAGTGAAAACGGCTTGTGCACGACACAAGAGACTCGTGCACAAGTTATATTGTTGACAAATTGATTTATATTAAAGCTTTATATTTATATTGAAGATTTATATTAAAGGGAAATAGGAGTGCGTTGCGACTTGTGGATTGCAAAGTCAAATAATATTTCACAAACAAATTTACTTTCTTAACACAGCCATCGACAGCGGTGCAGTACACTCATAGGATACTGCCACAAATCTTGCAGCTCTTGGCTGACGGTCGCTTAGTCCATCAGCGTTTTTTTGATGATACTGGGTCAATGAAAACCGTTAGAGGTGCAAAGCCATCAAATGAACGGAACTAGTTAGTTAAATTTATATGTAATAATCATATATATACTTTATTTATATATATTTATATATATATATATATATTTATATACCGTATTTCCTCGAATAACCCCCGGGGGGTTTATTTTTTCGCCAGCAAATTTTAGGGATAGGGGTACTATTCGAGGGGGGATATTTCGAGGGGGGATATTTCGAGGGGGATATTTCGAGGGGGGTTTTATTATTTCGCCAGAAAATTTAATGAAAGTTTGTAGTAATCAATCACTTTTTATAAATACACGAAATAATGCTAAAATGTGTAGTAAAACGAGACTTATGTGTACAGTTCCGTGTAAATACCTATGGAAAACATGCAAAAACTGGAAAACTGAGTTGGGGGGGTCTATTCGAGGGGGGTTCATGCAACTAACATGCATTTTATTAACATTTTATGTAAATGTATTTCCTATTGTTCTTTGCAGTGAGATGCACCATTACTGCGATAAGCGCCAAGTGTGTGACTGGGCAAAGTATGCAATCAAACAGAAAGATCCAACGAAACCGTGGCTGCAGGTGTTTGGCGAACTGGATTTTAATCACGAAAACACACTCATCGATCCATTACTTTTGCCGGGAGCTTTGCCTGAAACGCTAATCATCAAAAATGACAAGTTTGTGGAAATTTTTCATGTATATCATGACAAAGAAGTCTATCATACTTCTTTGGAATTAAAGACAAAAAATGTTATTAATTTTTCATCACATTTCATTCCTCTCACTATCGGATAATTTTGTACCAAATGTGTTGTGTGATTTTTTCAATTAAATGGAGGTATATTATAGGAAATACAACTAGTGCACAAGTATCATGTGTCGTGCACAAGTCGTTTTGACTTGAAGCGGACAAATAATGTAGTAATACTTGATAGTAAATGATTGGAATGAAGAAAAATTAGCTGGGCATTAGTCACCTCCAACGAGGTGTCCGATCTGAGCGACGGGGACGCTCCCAGCGTGTCAGATCATGTACAGATTGCATGGACGTGTTTCTGTTATTGATCTCCTCGGCTTCAAGTCAAAGCGACTTGTGCACGACACACGTGACTTGTGCACTAGTCTAAGTGTTGACAAAATGATTTAATTTGATTGATTTGAATGAAAACGTATCTCCTTTGCTTCATATAAATCACTTCTGAACGAGTCTAATTTTTCAATATTTTTAAGTATAATGTTGACAAATAACACACATCCCAAAACTTTATATTTACAGTGTTGTAGAGACATATTCTATTCATTAATTCCAGGTACTATTGTGCTGGAGTCGTGCTGCACAATCGCTCTAACAGATTGCTTGGAACGGCTGCAAGTGCACCACCCTGTTTTCCATCGTCCAATTTTTACAGGTTAAACATCAATTTGTATGCACACTATTTTGCACTAGTTTCAACATAGCTTTATTTTTGGATATATTTTATACAATTATGTATTAGTTGTCGTCACTGATTAATTTGAATAGATTAAGTGCAATGCTAATGTATTGATTAAAAATGAATTAATTTGCTAACATCTGTGTACAATACAAAACGACATGTGCACAACAAACTGCACGTGTGCACAATTAATCATCTTAGTGAGTTTAGATGTGACTGTGTGTGACTGATGTGACTGTAGTACAATTATTTAATCTTTCATGCAGTGCGGCTGACAGGGCTGACACCAGTTCTATCGGCCACTTCACATCGCTGCTCAACTATGATGGACTGCCGATAATTTATGATGCCATGGGGTTTGATTGGCCAAAAACTTCAGGAATGAGAAAGAAAGCACTGCCCATGCTCGGCTACCACAGTCACCGCCACTCTGCCAAATACGATCCCGTAATAATCATGTATGTAAGGAAGGACGATGGAAAAGGCAAAGGGAAGTGAAATTGAAATGTACGGGGCTATTTTATCTAGTCTTATTATTACGCTATTTAGTTTGCAAGAATGTTTACAATGTGTTCAGAATATTACATATTTGCACTTTTCATTACATCATCAATTAGCTTTCTTTTGTACTGAAGGTGCAGTGCAGTTCAGTGCACTAAGACACATGAGAATTTGATATGGAAACTGGTTGATTGCATAGAAAAGTGAAAATTTGTTGAAATACTTTTGTATCATTTTAAATACCACTTTATGATTATAATTATGCTTCAAGTAAATACGTCTTGTGCACGAGAATCTCAACTTGTGCAGTAGTCATATTCACACATTGTCTATGAAATGCATTCTGGCAACATCAATATGAAGAAACTTTTCGGTATTTCATTCATTTACTTAATATTCAAATTCGCTTTGGTTATATTTAATATAATTGATCGGTTGATTTAATTTAATATACTGTGTTCACTCGAATAAATGCCCCAGGCCCAGTGGGTTTATGTTTATGTTTTCGTCAGCACTTTTTGAAGGGGGGTTATTCGAGGGGGTTTATACGAGTAAATATGGTACGTTATTTTTTGTGTTGTCTTATATAGCACTCATTTTGCAAGAACCATTGTTTTTCTGTAACTGTACGATATTACGCTTATTGTAATTACAATAATGTTATTTTTTATACGTTAAATGTCTGTTTTATGTTTTTCGTGAGGGAATTTGTGTCTGTACTTTCGTGATTTGTTGATGATAAGGCACTCGGCCGCTTTTTGAAATGTTTAAAAAAACGTTTGAAATGAAACCGTTGTAAATAAATATTTAACTACAATTGACACACTTGACGTAACTGATGCATTCCTAAAAACACATGTAACTTGTTCACAAGTCACATTTTTTATTAATCAGACCCATGTCCAAAATTGTAATTTCACTGCACAAGTCGCAGTGCAGTCCAATCTGGAGGAATGTATTTTTGACACTTTTTCCGATGTCTTTTCTGCTTCAAGAAAAAACAACTTATGCACGACACATGCGACTTGTGCACAAGTCAAATTTCCCACAATATATATCCGTGCAAATAGGACTGCACTGCGACATGCGCAGTGACCTGAGACGTGTGTAAAGTTGATATATGCACTCCTATCTGCATGGATATATTTTTGACAGCTTTTTGCGATTTGTTGATGATAAGGCACTCGGCCGCTT
>CAXIWS010000561.1:74617-160289 GCA_964036195.1 Sphaerolaimus hirsutus | reverse complement strand
TGAGGTGACGATGGCAAACCCTCTGGAAAAAGTATTGAAATTTTTAAGTGCGCGGCCACGCTTTACCTTTACATTGACACGTTGCCCGCTACACAGGGGAATCTGTTCTGGGCGTTGAGAATCGATTGCGTGTGCATTACACACAACTGGTATACATTGTGAGTAATGCATAATTGTAGAATAGATTGCGTGGTCATCACAATTAAATTTGTGAAGACTTGTCTACTGGCTACTGTCACTTGACATCGGTTTTTTAAATAGTATTTATGAATACAGTGTCGTTTTATATTACCGATTATTGATGATTGAGGTGACGATAGCAAACCCTCTGGGAAAAGTATTCAAATTTTTAAGTGCGCGGCCACGCTTTACCTTTACATTGACACGTTGCCCGCTACACAGGGGGATCTGTTCTGGGCGTTGAGAATCGATTGCGTGTGCATTACACACAACTGGTATACATTGTGAGTAATGCATAATTGTAGAATAGATTGCGTGTTTGCACCTATGCCTAGGCCTATGCCTAGGCCTATGCCTACAATTAGCTTGCATATTACGTATTGCATTGTCTTTTTATCTGTGGTTTATTATTTATGATTGGGGCGTCATTTCCTTGTCATCACAATTAAATTTGTGAAGACGCATCAACTATTAATCTTAATCACCGCTAATATCCGTGGAATACGGTAAAACGGCCAGTCAATTATCGTTATGTCAATCAATTCGAACCTATACCTAAGTGTTTTCTCACAAAATGCTTTGGCGTTTAAAATTTTATAGTGTTATAATCTTATTTTGGCTTATTTTGTATGGGAAATCCGGCCGGCTCTTCACAAGCGATCCAGGGCACGCCAGGGCCGTATACAGGGGGGGGGGGATGCCTACAATTATCTTGCATCTTACGTATTGCATTGTCTTTTTATCTGTGGTTTATTATTTATGATTGGGGCGTCATTTCTTTGTCATCACAACTAAATTTGTGAAGACGCATCAACTATTAATCTTAATCACCGCTAATATCCGTGGAATACGGTAAAACGGCCAGTCAATTATCGTTATGTCAATCAATTCGAACCTATACCTAAGTGTTTTCTCACAAAATGCTTTGGCGTTTAAAATTTTATAGTGTTATAATGACGTTTTGCCCGTGTTGCATAGTTAATCTGTCCGTGTCGGATAGCCTTTTTGTCCGTGTCGCATAGCCTTTTTGTATGTGGTATAAATTATACCGTATAATAACGTTTTGTATGTTTTATATTACCGATTATAATTGATTGAGGTGACGATGGCAAACCCTCTGGAAAAAGTATTGAAATTTTTAAGTGCGCGGCCACGCTTTACCTTTACATTGACACGTTGCCCGCTACACAGGGGAATCTGTTCTGGGCGTTGAGAATCGATTGCGTGTGCATTACACACAACTGGTATACATTGTGAGTAATGCATAATTGTAGAATAGATTGCGTGTTTGCACCTATGCCTAGGCCTATGCCTACAATTATCTTGCATCTTACGTATTGCATTGTCTTTTTATCTGTGGTTTATTATTTATGATTGGGGCGTCATTTCTTTGTCATCACAACTAAATTTGTGAAGACGCATCAACTATTAATCTTAATCACCGCTAATATCCGTGGAATACGGTAAAACGGCCAGTCAATTATCGTTATGTCAATCAATTCGAACCTATACCTAAGTGTTTTCTCACAAAATGCTTTGGCGTTTAAAATTTTATAGTGTTATAATGACGTTTTGCCCGTGTTGCATAGTTAATCTGTCCGTGTCGGATAGCCTTTTTGTCCGTGTCGCATAGCCTTTTTGTATGTGGTATAAATTATACCGTATAATAACGTTTTGTATGTTTTATATTACCGATTATAATTGATTGAGGTGACGATGGCAAACCCTCTGGAAAAAGTATTGAAATTTTTAAGTGCGCGGCCACGCTTTACCTTTACATTGACACGTTGCCCGCTACACAGGGGAATCTGTTCTGGGCGTTGAGAATCGATTGCGTGTGCATTACACACAACTGGTATACATTGTGAGTAATGCATAATTGTAGAATAGATTGCGTGTTTGCACCTATGCCTAGGCCTATGCCTACAATTATCTTGCATCTTACGTATTGCATTGTCTTTTTATCTGTGGTTTATTATTTATGATTGGGGCGTCATTTCTTTGTCATCACAACTAAATTTGTGAAGACGCATCAACTATTAATCTTAATCACCGCTAATATCCGTGGAATACGGTAAAACGGCCAGTCAATTATCGTTATGTCAATCAATTCGAACCTATACCTAAGTGTTTTCTCACAAAATGCTTTGGCGTTTAAAA
The DNA here is from genome assembly GCA_964036195.1 of Sphaerolaimus hirsutus. Taxonomy (NCBI): domain Eukaryota; kingdom Metazoa; phylum Nematoda; class Chromadorea; order Monhysterida; family Sphaerolaimidae; genus Sphaerolaimus; species Sphaerolaimus hirsutus. Next base: position 157,949 of record CAXIWS010000561.1, on the reverse strand, counting down.
TTTTATAGTGTTATAATGACGTTTTGCCCGTGTTGCATAGTTAATCTGTCCGTGTCGGATAGCCTTTTTGTCCGTGTCGCATAGCCTTTTTGTATGTGGTATAAATTATACCGTATAATAACGTTTTGTATGTTTTATATTACCGATTATAATTGATTGAGGTGACGATGGCAAACCCTCTGGAAAAAGTATTGAAATTTTTAAGTGCGCGGCCACGCTTTACCTTTACATTGACACGTTGCCCGCTACACAGGGGAATCTGTTCTGGGCGTTGAGAATCGATTGCGTGTGCATTACACACAACTGGTATACATTGTGAGTAATGCATAATTGTAGAATAGATTGCGTGTTTGCACCTATGCCTAGGCCTATGCCTACAATTATCTTGCATCTTACGTATTGCATTGTCTTTTTATCTGTGGTTTATTATTTATGATTGGGGCGTCATTTCTTTGTCATCACAACTAAATTTGTGAAGACGCATCAACTATTAATCTTAATCACCGCTAATATCCGTGGAATACGGTAAAACGGCAAAACGGCCAGTCAATTATCGTTATGTCAATCAATTCGAACCTATACCTAAGTGTTTTCTCACAAAATGCTTTGGCGTTTAAAATTTTATAGTGTTATAATGACGTTTTGCCCGTGTTGCATAGTTAATCTGTCCGTGTCGGATAGCCTTTTTGTCCGTGTCGCATAGCCTTTTTGTATGTGGTATAAATTATACCGTATAATAACGTTTTGTATGTTTTATATTACCGATTATAATTGATTGAGGTGACGATGGCAAACCCTCTGGAAAAAGTATTGAAATTTTTAAGTGCGCGGCCACGCTTTACCTTTACATTGACACGTTGCCCGCTACACAGGGGAATCTGTTCTGGGCGTTGAGAATCGATTGCGTGTGCATTACACACAACTGGTATACATTGTGAGTAATGCATAATTGTAGAATAGATTGCGTGTTTGCACCTATGCCTAGGCCTATGCCTACAATTAGCTTGCATATTACGTATTGCATTGTCTTTTTATCTGTGGTTTATTATTTATGATTGGGGCGTCATTTCCTTGTCATCACAATTAAATTTGTGAAGACGCATGAACTGCATGTGAAGACGCAAATTTGTGAAGACGCATGACCGGTAAAACGGCCAGTCAATTATCGTTCTGTCAATCAATTCGAACCTGGGCCTAAGTGTTTTCTCACTAGTGTTATAATGACGTTTTGCCCGTGTTGCATAGTTATTCTGTCCGTGTCGCATAGCCTTTTTGTAGGTGGTATAATAACGTTTTGTATGTTTTATATTATTTATTATTAATGATTGAGGTGATGATGGCAAACACTCTGGAAAATGTATTAAAATTTTTAAGTGCGCGGCCACGCTTTACCTTTAGGTTCATTGACACGTTGCCCGCTACTTAATCGTTGTTATACTCCGGTTACTTTACACCTTGCACGCGTGGTTCCCGCTGGAAGTGTGCCAACGATGGTTAACGCGTGCGAGTCTCACAAAAAAAGATGACAAAGTTGATTGTTTTTATAATGTTATTCATTAACATATTCACATCAATGAATTTTTTGACTTTTTTACGGAAATCGCATGATTTAATAATCATTGGCACGCTTCCAACACGAGACATAAATCAGTGCGAGGGCAGAGTATCTTGTATGCCGAGTATAATATCCGTGGAATACGGTAAAACAGCCAGTCAATTATCGTTCTGTCAATCAATTCGAACCTAGGCCTAAGTGTTTTCTCACAAAATGCTTTGATAAAACCATCCCTGGTTCTGGCGTTGACAATCGTCATTTTTTGCCGAGGGCAGCAGCACGCCATGATCATGACGTCTACACGCACAACAGTAAAAAATACACGCACAGGTGTGCCATTAACGATGGCAAACCCCCAAGAAAAAAGTATTTAAATTTTTAAGTGTTTTTTCTAAAATTCATTTTCGAATTTTCGAATTTTTCCCCAAATTGATTTTCGAATTTCGAATTTAATTTTCGAATTTTTGAATTTTCGAATCTTTTTTAGCAATTTCCGAATTTTTTTGGGGGGGGGTATTTTAAGGGGGAGGATATTTCAAGGAAATACGGTATAAAAACTGATGTGTTGAAGTCCGCCTCTTCCGCCGCGGATGACATTTCAATGTTTTTTTGTTACGTTTCGCTTTTTCATACGCGCCGCATATCAATTGTCGCTCTATTGAGCACGTTGAACTTACGAATGCGTTTTGTTGCCTTGAATTGCCTGAAAAATTCGAAAACTATTTTCGAATTTTTTGAAAAATAAATCGATTTTTAAGTGTTTTTTCTAGGGGTGAAATAAAAATTCGAAAAATCCGAAAAAATTCGAAAATTCGAAAATGTTTTCGAATTTTCGAATCTTTTTTGGTCATCGTTATGTGCCATACGCATGCGGACGAAATTCTTAAGATTTTAAAGCTCATAAATAAAAATGGTTCGTTAACCATTGCCGCGTCTTCACGTAAAACGATAAATAAAAATGACCCGAGAAAGAAAAAATGTAGCGGAATTAGCCCAAATTCTCGCCTTTTTGAGCCGCATCTTTGGACCAACGTCAAAAGAAACAAAATGAACCCACTCTGTTCCATTGTTGAGGTGTATGATACTAATGTTGCATCACGTGTTGGTCCATGCAGAGATCATCACAGCGGAAGTCGCCCTCACGAACCTACGGCGTTTAGGCCTAGAACATCCGGTTGCAATGAATGGTATGTTTTATTAACATATTTATATATTAGCTATTGCCACTAATTTTCTAAGAAAATATTTCCTCAATTGTTACACAAGAGAATATTTCCAAAATTTTCCAGTGAAATTCGCTGTTTTCGCTATTCACTCAAATACATATAACCCTCTACTTACAGGCACACAGTGGGAAATGTCACCCATACAGAGCAAATCATCAATATAAAAATATGGCAATTCCCCCGAATACTGTGCAGTCAGCATGGACAAGTCGATCGGCTGATTGAACAGTTTCAGGTGATTTTTTTCACCCTATCCTCAAGAATCAAGATACAACGTTGATTGTACCGATTACTTATTTGGACCGTTACACACACAGAATATGTCACTACATGATTCTGCTGCGCCAATGGATACTTCTGCTGCGCCAATGGATACTTCTGCTGCGCCAATCGCTACAAGCGTGTATGCATCCCAGGGCCAACCTTCAATGCTGCCTGGCGAATGTATTCATCGATCCCATTGGACATCTGGTCCATTAGACCACACCGGCCAAGCATTCGACCTTCAGGTGACCTGTGAAGGCGTTATGATAAATAATATTGTAAATTGAGGTAAAGATTTCGTGAGTTGACATGTGGGTTTGATATCCATTCCCTGTAGACGGTACGAAAATTTACCCCAATTTTAATACAGGAAGATGAGTTGGAATTACTAACTTCCTTTGTTGAATTTATCAATTATGTCTACTTGTTCTGATTTCCGTGAATTATCAAAATAATTCGATTCGAATTCCATACACCAATAATATCCAAAAAAGCTTTCACCTTTCACAGCTAGATCACGCATCGTCACAAAAAAAATTTTGATGACATGGAATTTATCGTATTGCACGGACACGTTGCATTGTTTGGTTTTGTTTGTGGTATATTGACGTGTTGTCCGTGTTGCATTGTCTGGCGCATCTGACTCGGTGACATTTGACTGGTTGATGAACGATTATTAATGTTTGGAGAATCATTTTTTTGTCATCACAGTTTGACTTGTGAAGACGCATGATCTATGGATCTTTATCACTGTAGGTAATGCCCGTGGAATACGGAAAAGAAAACGTAGCCGCTTTTTCTAATTTCTGTTTATTGTCTGTCATGATAACTGTAAATGTACGGGTACATGCGAGTACGTTACTTTTTCTAAAGGTATATGTAAACGTATTTACCGCGTATTCGCGTACGCGTATTTTTCGAGTAAACTTACGTACCTTTTAACAACTCTGCATGTCTGTCATGATTACTGTATCCAAAAACGCTTTCACAGCTAAAAAGAAAAGGTAGTCACTTGTTCTGATTTCCGTCTATTGTCATTGTGGTGCATTGACGTAAGTTAGTGTTGCATTGCCTTTTTGACGGTTTTGCCAGCCCGTTTTACCGTATTCCACGGACCTTAACAGTGATAAACATCAATAAATCATGCGTCTTCACAAAATAAATTGAGATAACTTCTATCATGTCTGTCATGATTACTGTATCCAAAAAGCTTGGATTTACACGTTGCCTTGGACTCGGTCTCGGTTTACCGTATTCCACGGACATTAACAGTGATAAACATCAATAAATCATGCGTTTTTACAAAATAAATTGTGATGACCTGTATCATATCTGTAAGAAATATTTTCAGAAATATTACACCCCACCGCACTGAAGGTCGTTGAGCGGAAAGCGAAAAGCGCTAGCAAGAAAATGCTGGACCCGTATTGGTCACGTTTCAACTTGATAAATTAAAAAAAGAAATATATTCTGATGCGTGCTGTAGAGAGATATTCGTCAATGGACAATGTCATTTGAAAACTTTTTGACGTTAGGGTGTAAAGCTCTAACTAGATCTTTTCTCTACGTCATGCATAGGACATGACAAAAAATAATCCACACTCCCGACAACAAACCCATTTCTTGGTGAATGAAAATCCGATATTTGACTGTTGTCTCTCGCTGCTTGTCTCGAAAATAAATATTTTTAAAAGCAGAAATTTGATTTCTTGGCACCTCTCCTTCTTCCCTGCAAAATTGTCGATTTCCGGATAAAAAATGTCAAGTTCTACCATTTTTACTTTTTTCTGTGAAGATTGTATAATACGAATAAATATATATGAAAAAAGCAAAATGAAAAAGCTGTTGAAAACAAAACCCGCAACAAGTACGTTACAATGAATTTTGACTTGAGATCAAAATTAGGTCATAATCATATTAGTCGAACCGTTTAAAACACAAATAAAAATGGTTAGAGTATAATAAAACATCAATATATTATTTTGCTGGAACTGAAAAATTCAGTTCCTAAATATGTTCCACATTAGTTGATTGATCAAATTCATGTGAAATCCAATTGAGTAACACATAAGAGTGCTCAAATTACTCAATCAAATTTTAGTTGACCCTGAAAGTGCAGATCGTATCCAAAACAGATATTTTTAAAAGCAGAAATTTGATTTCTTGGCGCCTCTCGTTGTCCCTGCAAAATTGTCGATTTCCGGATCAAAAATGCCAAGTTCTACCATTTTTACTTTTCTTCTGTGAAGATTGTCCATTTAAATCCATTTAATTAATATAACATTATATGTGTTACATTCCATTTTTTGGTAAATTGTGAAACTGTCTCGAAATGAATTCCGGCGTGGTATCTTTGAGCAAAATTGAAGGTGGCTGATCAGGGGTTGGTCTATCCAGCATGTTTATGACTTTTTGAATTTATGTCAAGTGGTACATTTTTCACAAAATTGGGGAGAATGTTTTGGCGGATTTTTACCCCGGTGGAAAATGGAAATGGAAAAATTCTACTTGCTGGAAAACGGAAAATGAAAGCGCTGTAAATAAAATGACAATGCGAATAAAAATTACTTTCACACAGTAAGAAATGGATGTGCAGTGATGTGCGGTGAAGTGCCTTTCACATTTTCCATTTCCGGAAATAGCTCTGAATGTAAATAAAATAGAAAATGCGAAAAAATTACTTTTCACTATTGTCATTGTGGTGCATTGACGTAAGTTAGTGTTGCATTGCCTTTTTGTGACGGTTTTGCCAGCCCGTTTTACCGTATTCCACGGACCTTAACAGTGATAAACATCAATAAATCATGCGTCTTCACAAAATAAATTGAGATAACTTCTATCATGTCTGTCATGATTACTGTATCCAAAAAGCTTGGATTTACACGTTGCCTTGGACTCGGTCTCGGTTTACCGTATTCCACGGACATTAACAGTGATAAACATCAATAAATCATGCGTTTTTACAAAATAAATTGTGATGACCTGTATCATATCTGATATCTGTCATAAGTACTGTATCCAAAAAAAGCTTTCACAGCTAAAAAAGAAAACGTAGCCGCTTGTTCTGATTTCCGTTTATTGTCTGTCATGATTACTGTAAATGTACGGGTACATGCGAGTACGTTACTTTTTCTAAAGGTATATGTAAACGTATTTACCGCGTATTCGCGTACGCGTATTTTCGAGTAAACTTACGTATTATGCCTTTAACAACTCTGCATGTCTGTCATGATTACTGTATCCAAAAACGCTTTCACAGTTAAAAAGAAAAGGTAGTCACTTGTTCCGATTTCCGTCTATTGTCATTGTGGTGCATTGACGTAAGTTAGTGTTGCACTGCCTTTTTGTCTATGGTTCAGTTATAATTTCCAACATGAAAATACAGTTTTGTTAAAAGCAGAGGAATCAATTTAGACACACTTGACTGTGTTTTCAGGTACGTGTACATGACTTTTTATGAACAATTTGTTGAACATAACTTCACAAATCTGTACGAATGTTACTTCTCTAGATTATTTCCAGATGCTGTACACTGGCCGATTGTTTTGGCGCTGCCACAATACGCTGCAACGACGGAACAACTACAATGGCATCAACGTCATTTTCGCGTTTGTCGGGTTCTTATATGCACTGGTCTCCCGAGTTTTTATTATCTGTTTGGTGTGGAGAGATAGCAAATCGGAAGGCCCTGCGCATGCTCAATCATGCCCATCTGAAAATTGCATTGGGGGGGGGGGGGGGTGGGTAGTTTTCGACACGGGCAATTGCATTCCGTGACCATTAGTGGTGTTGGTTCACTCTCGTTTGTCAACACCAGTGCATCCGGGTGGACTCGACCGTGGATACCGTATTTCTTCTAGTAGAAGAGCGTCGTTCTATTTTTTCGTCAACTTTTTTACCTGCCGTTCTATTGGAGGATAAAAACTTCACTTAAAGTCACGAACATTCGATAAAAGGCGATATACGTAACGAGTTGACAAAAATGGCAATTTTTGACACAAATCACTACTTATAATGCTATCACATGGCTCCACTACCATTATATGGCTATATTTAGCATCACAAAGTACTGGCAATAGTTTGATATACCTGTATATGTTGACCCATAGCCGTATTTGGATGCTGTTTAAAAAACCGTTTTATTGAAAAAAACATGTGTGTTTTTTAAAATGTGTTTCTTTAAAAACAGGGTCGTAAAAACATTTTTTACCATCCCTATTATCCCTACTAGGGTTGGCCGATGTTTTTTTTTAAACGTTTAAAAAAAACGTTTAAAAAAACAAAAACATGACGTCCGAAATGTTTTTTTTTAAAAAAAAACATCGGCCGAAATTTTTAGTACTAAGCACTAGGTATTTTGCAAAATTTTTGCGCGCAAGCGCGCAATTTCACACACAAATTGACATTGGTGGTTGTTTTCATTGGTTTTGTTGCATTTTTAGTATCAAAACATCCATTTCTATGTGCTACCATGGGTGAATAAGCCGACATATGTTGCTGTAATATATAATATTGAGGTAATGTGCTTCCATGTACCTCCACAGTGTGTAACTTCACTCCCAAAGTAACAACCTCCTTTTATAACCTTGTTTGATCACCATTCCGTGCCAAACTTTACCTGAAGTCACGAACATTCGACTATGAGGCGATATACGAACGATATGTCGACGAAAATGGATATTTTTGACACAAATCACCACTTATAATGCCATCCCATGGCTCCACAGCCATTATATGGTCATATTTAACATCACAGAGTATTGCCAGTGTCTGATATACCTATATATGTTGACACTAGGTCATATCTGGGAGCTTTTAAAAAAAAACGTTTTTTTAAAAAAAAAACATCGAGTTAAAAAAAACGTTTTTTTTCCAACCCTAATCCCTACTATGCACTTTTTATCCCTACACCCACTACTGGATGTCTACAGGGCCCCTACGCTCCCGGTGTAAACAGCAGCGAGCGATACACGAACGGCAAGCGTATCAAAAGGTGATAGACAATCCCGACGATGGGCTTCGCGTATTCAAATGCTCCCTCAAAGGACGAGCTGTTTGTGCTACTCGAAATTTCTCCAAAGGTGAGGTACTATGCGAGTATCGAGGCAAATTTCTAACCTACCGAGAGGGATGTAAGCTACAGAAACAGTTGGATGCTGTTCAAGACCAGAGATCATTTGTTTACGAAGTCACTGGACGGTTCTTGTGAGTTGGCGTTCTGCTTTTTTCTTCAAAATTCAATAATTTATTCAATGGGTGAAAAGTAGGGTTCAAACGGGATCCCGATCCCGATCCCGGATCCCGTGAAATTCCGGGATTTACCAGTCCCGATCCCGATCCCGATCCCGAAACCCCAATCCCGATCCCGATCCCGATCCCGAAATCTCAAAAATACCAATCCCGATCCCGATCCCGATCCCGAAAGTTTTCAAATCCCGATCCCGATCCCGAGAAACTCCCAAGTCCGGGATCCCGATCCCGGAAAAATTAGTGGAAATTATAGAAAGTGAAATAATGACGTTTTTGCATGCAAAAAAAGTGGATACAAACCCCCAGCGTCAATTTTATGCCACTTTTCTGGCATCCAACAGTGTTTTGAGACCTTTATGAACAACTGTGAATGCCAGAAAAATGGCCAAAATCTCTATCCCTAGAACCCAATCCCGATCCCGGAAAAATGCCTATCCCAATCCCGATCCCGATCCCGTGACCCCAATCCCGGCCAATCCCGATCCCGATCCCGATCCCGAAATCTCAAAAAACCAATCCCGATCCCGATCCCGATCCCGAAACCCCAATCCCGATCCCGATCCCGAAATCTCAAAAAGTGAATCCCGATCCCGATCCCGATCCCGAAAAGTCAATCCCGTTTGAACCCTAGTGAAAAGTAGCCAAAAGTTGGCGTAAAATGGCTAAAAATACGTATATAACCATTAGGGTTGGGACGATATGACTTTTCGATATCGATATTCGATATTCGATATTTTTTTCTGAAACTCGATATTCGATATCAATACGATATGGACCCTCGATATCGATATTCGATATTGAAAAATGCTCGATATTCGATATCGATATTTTGATATTTTCGATATTTCGATATTTTGCTTTTGGTATAGCAGGCATATCTCATTTGGCATATTGCCTTTCCATTTGATCACAAACCCAACTGATCATCTCTACTGAAAAGTAGATGATACAAATTTAAATGGCACACAATGATCAAAATGACAAAATGATTTTAAAGTGTGACAGATGTGGTAAGGAAAAGGTGCCAGCTCCATTTTTAGGTGCCATGTCATGGTGCCATTGATGTTTCCATGGTGTAAGTAGCTATTAAACATACATATACTCTTATCTGAACATCTGAGAGAGCATTTGCACAAGATTTGATGCTGCCGCAAGTGCTGAAACAAAAATACCTGTCATGTGAGAACAAAGTGCGCGCTTGCGCGCAAAATTTGTTAAAATTGCTTATGAAATCGCCTTCTAATAGTGCCATTCCTGGCTTATTTGAAGTCAGGCCCAGGGAGTATAGAATATCGAAAATATCGAAAAAATGGTCGATATTCGATATCGATATTCGATATTTTTTCAAAATTTTCGATATCGATATTCGATATTCGATATGAAAAAATAGTCGATATCCGATATTCGATATTCGATACGATATATCGTCCCAACCCTAATAACCATGTATATAGCCGAAACACACTATTTTAAAGGTGAAAAACCATAACAAGGTGCGAAAATTAGCAATTTTGAGTGAAAATCAGGGCACATTTCTCAGAAACTACCCCAGATAGACAGATAGCTGAGCGATTGGGGTAGTAGGCAAAAAATTAACCTCGGGATTAGGGTCGGCACTTGAATTTTTTTAACTGATTAAAAAAATCTGACTTAAAAAAAAATCAAAGGGTGGAAACTGATTTTAATTTAAAAAAATCAAAAGGCAAAATTCATTGTAGATTTGCACTAGGTATTTTGCATTTTTTTGCGCGCAAGCACGCAATTTCTCAGACATATTACCATTGGTGGTGTTTTCGTTACCTCCACAGTGTGTAACATCACTCCCAAAGTAACAACCTCCTTTTATCACCTTGTTTGATCACTATTCCGTGCGAAACTTCACTTGAAGTCACGAACATTCGACTATACGACAATATACGAACATGTCGACAAAAAATGGACATTTTTGACACAAATCACCACTTATAATGCTATCCCATGGCTCCACAGCCATTATATGGTCATATATAACATCACAGAGTATTGTCACTTGTCTGATATACCTACCTATATATTTATGTTGCTTAGTACTAAAATTTCGGTCGTCATGTTTTTTTTTATTATTCAAAAACGACGTAAAAACAACGTTTTTTTATTCAAAAAACGTTAAAAAAACATCGGCCAACCCTACGGGCTACGCCACTGCTAACACATGTTCTCTTTCAGCGTCGATGCAACTGAAGAAGATGGCAGTATGGGTAGATTGATAAGCCATTCTGCTAGATTTGCAAATGCAGTGGTGAAATACTTCCAGTTGCCTCAGGACATTCCCAGATTGTTCCTGGTTGCAAAAAAAAACATTGTGATAGACGAGGAAGTCTGCTACTCCTATGGAGAAACCAGACCGGAGATAACGAAGATTCACCCATGGCTCATTAGTAGGTTTCATTTATCAATTCAATCAATTTATCACCACCATCTTGTACACGGTGGTCTTCAGGATTTTGACCCTGGTTGGGGCACGATAGACAGCAAATGACTGCTCTGGATCAAGGACGTACGCAGGGGGGGGGGGCGGGGGGGCGGCCGCCCCCCCGTTCCCTGGTCGGTCATGAAAATTTGCCAGGAATGGCACTTTTGTAAAGCGATTTTGTAGGTACAATTGAAAAATTTTGCGCGCAAGCGCGCAAACTTCACCCCGTTGTTTAATGTATCATTTCAGGAGTCCAAACTAGGGTTGGCCGATGTTTTTTTTAAACGTTTTTTTTTAAACGTTTTTTTTAAAAACATGACGTCCAAAATGTTTTTTTTTTAAAAACATTGGCCAAAATTTTTAGTACTAAGCACTAGGTAATTTGCAAAATTTTTGCGCGCAAGCGCGCAATTTCACACACAAATTGACATTGGTGGTTGTTTTCATTGGTTTTGTTGCATTTTTAGTATCAAAACATCCATTTCTATGTGCTACCATGGGTGAATAAGCCGACATATGTTGCTGTAATATAAACTGGTGGCACATTTAAATGAGAAATCAGGTACCTCATTTTTCATAACAATCTCACAGGGAAACGTGCAACCCAATATGACTGCCATTTGTTGTGGGGGTGCCCACAACATTTGCCTACATAAATGCCAAGTGGCACCCCATGGCACCCCCCTGTTCTGCTGCTACAGATAAATGAAAAAATTTTGCCAATTTTTTCCCGGAAAATATAAATGAGAATTTTCAAAAAACCACACAAAATATGGCTGCGGTAAAGTGTGCAGCCTTTTTTTTGGTGTGCTGACAACACAAGCGATGAATACACTTGTGTTGGTGCTTTTTCAAAAAATAAAAATTCCTTGTGGCTTGCCCAAAGCCATCGTTTTGATCCACTGGTAAGTAGGGGGTATATTTTGACCCCGAGCCAACTCCCCCACACAAAAATTACCCCCAATATACAGACATGTGCCATGAAGCCATGTCAACAATGATTTTCAACTTTGTGATTACCTAAATTGTGGTTGTAATAAAAAAACTGTGATTTTTGATTTTCTGGACATGACCTCTTTATTTGTCTGGGCCAGTCACACTAGATACAGGGCACATTGCCCATCAGCCCCAATAGGTTTTTATCAGATAATTAGTGCCCACATTGAATGGGCACAAGTATTTTGTGATTTGCATCATGACACTGCAGGCGCTGGACGCGCTGTCACGTGATTGCCCTCTTTACACAGGGCTGTTCTTACCATTTGCTATAAAAAATACGTAAGTGCAAAAATGGGGCCCAGGAGCAGCCATATGTTGCCCCTGACACTGAGCAAGCCAATTCTGGCCCCCATGTGCTCCATAAATAGCTTGGGATAGTGGATTGTCCACTTTTTCTAACCTACGTTTTTAACCAAAAAATTTTTTTTATTTGATCAACAATGCCATCATCGTGTGGGGCTTCTGGGGTTTCTGAGGGGGTAGAAAAGTTGCGCGTACTTACACTCTACCAATGTCAAAAAAACTTTTTTGTCTAAAGTGTCTAGAAAAAAAATTATTAAAAATATGAATTTCATCAGGAACAAAAATTTGTATGGAATTCTCATTTATATTTTCCAGAAAAAAATGATTAAAAAATTATTTTCTGCAGCAAGGGTGGCCTGAGGGGGGTGCCCCCTAGGGTATATATAGTGAACACTTGGGGTCACCCTCACACAAGATGACAGCCTGACAGCTTGCATGTGGGATCTGTAAAATACAATAAAGTGATTTTCTCATTTATATTTTCCACCAGTTTATAATATTGAGGTAATGTGCTTCCATGTACCTCCACAGTGTGTAACTTTACTCCCAAAGTAACAACAACATTTTATAACCTTGTTTGATCACCATTCTGTGCCAAACTTTACCTGAAGTCACGAACATTCGACTATAAGGCGATATACGAACAATATGTCGACGAAAAATGGATATTTTTGACACAAATCACCACTTATAATGCTATCCCATGGCTCCACAGCCATTATTTGGTCATATTTAACATCACAGAGTATTGCCAGTGTCTGATATACCTATATATGTTGACACTAGGTCATATCTGGGAGCTTTTAAAAAAAACATCGAGTTAAACAAAAACGTTTTTTTTCCAACCCTAGTCCAAACAGCATTAAAAAACTGCCCAACGTGTTCAAAGTAGCTATATATAGGTCTTAATAGATACCTTTATAGTATACGTTGGCGCCAGCGCCAACGCCAATACTGCCATGGCGCTGGCACCTTCAAATGGCGCCAGCGCCATGGCTCCTTTCCTTTAGTATAGGGCCAAATTTGAGGGGGGGGCGCCGCCCCCCACGTTCGCCGGGCTCCGTATACAATCCGCCCCCCCCCCTCAAAAATCCTGCGTACGTCCCTGCTCCGGATAGAAACATTGATGAAAAAATTGGTGGTCTCCTTACTCACAGGGCTCAATATATAGACTGTATAAGCCTGAAATGGGAAAAAATTGTGAACAATAGCTTAAAATGGGTTCGAAATAGCTAGCACCAACTTTGCGGCACCGCAACCGCACACTGGAATGTTGTGGTACTGTTCGAACGTTTTTTTAACGAAAATGAAAATAAGAATAGGAACAAAAATGGAAAAAAAGGATGAAATCGTTTGAATCTTGTTCTTGCTTTAAAAAACACCTTTGAATCCATTCCAGACGACTGCACCACATCAACAATGGAGTGCTGTCCGAAAAGGTGCAACGTCTCACCAGCAGCTGTAGTTTCGCGTTTCCATGGAGGGGATATTGGCGGCTCGTGTCAGGGGAAACCTGAACAGAAAAGTCAAATACAAGGACCGGTGAGTTTTCAAACTGCGTCTACAAAAAAGGTTGATCTAGTTTTTCCGAAGGTTCAAAAAACTACAGGGCATTGCCTTTTTGTCGGTGGTCCATTAGTGTTCTGTCAGTCATGATTTCCGCCGGTACGGACATTTCTGGTCCCTGTCCCGAAAAATGGTCACGTTTGAACCCTACTCTGAACCAATAGGTGCTCTTTTGGTATACAGATTTTTCAATCAAAAAGTATTTTTCAATTTGAGCACGGCAGCCGCCACACCCCCCTTGGATTGATGTGATCTTTGGTCGGAAAGCCGTAGCCCCATCCCGCGCAGACTAAATCAGAAAAAGGCGGTGCCACTGCAACTTTGGCCATGGCACAGGCTCCGGGCCCCCTGTCTTCAAGGACAAGATCGAGGGCGTTGTCCTCATCTGAGGACACATTTGGCAATCCGGTGAGAAAATCCTCGTGTGTACTGATTTCTACCGATGCCTTCACAACACAAAGAAATCGTGTCTCCATCATAGCTGAAATCGGGGGTAGCATTTTGAGGTGGGTCCGCCCTCGAACACGTCTTTATAAGTCGGGAACGGCTTCGTGAAAAATGTTGAAATTTTGATATAATATGGTTTCAGGTCGGGCTAATTACAAGCCCGAGGAAATTTCGCTCTCTTGGTATACAGATTTTTCAATCAAAAAGTATTTTTCAATTTGAGCGCGGCAGCCGCCACACCCCCTTTGGAGACACCTGCTCTGAACCAATTGGTGCTGTCGTGGTTTTCCCATAATTCCTAATTATACCACTTTTGTCTTCTCAAATCTGCAGTGCGACACGGGACGTGGGCAAGCATTAAGTGAAAGGAAGGTGACACAATGGTTGTCATGTTAGTGCAATTCGTTTTTTTCTCCTGCTGAATGTTTGGCTACCACTTACTGTAGCCCACCACACAATCGGCCAGCTATCTAGCTATCAGCTGCGAATTCAGAGAACATTTTTGCCCTTAAAAGTTTGGCTGTAGTTTCAAAACAGTTTCAATGCCATTTCGCATGTTAACTTGCAGGTGGAGTATACTGGTCGTCTATACATTTTACGCATTTTGAGGAATATTCGACATCAGTTTTGTAGTCACATCACATCGCCTAAAAACTTGGGGTAACTGCACTTTTGAAATGTGTGCCTGTTAACAGATTTTTCCCTTTGCCTTCTGTACGTTAAAAAAGCTATGCATTGATTTGAAGGTGAAATGTAAATATAAAGATTTTGAGCAAAAATTGTGGCAAAATTTCTCAGAACTCCCATTGGTTAACTAGATAGTTGGCCGATATGGGGGTTTCCAGCCCAAGGATCGAAATCCCGAAACCCCAATATAGATTGTCATGAGATGACTGACGCTACGTCAGTTCCGGGCCCCATGTCTTCAAGGACGCGACCGCGGGCGTTGTCATCCGAGGACAGATTTTCCGGTGGCCAGTTGGTTGCGGCTTCGTGTGAACGCGCGCCCAGCTCACTACGCGCGAAAAAAGCGAAAGCCCCCGTGGTCAGTAAAGTGTTTTACAAGTTTCAACGTTTTTCTACAAAACCATGTCGATACAGTTTTATTGAAAGTCACCTAGTACCTTGCTTTTAAACGAATGTGCAAGCGAACGTACTGGCATTTTTAGTATCAATACTTAAATCGATTCCCTAAATTAAGTTCTTTTTTGTATTGAAATATTTGGATTGATGTGATCTTTGGTCGGAAAGCCGTAGCCCCATCCCGCGCAGACTAAATCAGGCGGTGCCACTGCAACTTTGGCCATGGCACAGGCTCCGGGCCCCCTGTCTTCAAGGACACGATCGAGGGCGTTGTCCTCATCTGAGGACACATTTGGCAATCCGGTGAGAAAATCCTTGTGTGTAATACAAGGACCGGTGGGTTTTCAAACTGCGTCTACAAAAAAGGTTGATCTAGTTTTTCCGAAGGTTCAAAAAACTACAGGGCATTGCCTTTTTGTCGGTGGTCCATTAGTGTTCTGTCAGTCATGATTTCCGCCGGTACGGACATTTCTGGTCCCTGTCCCGAAAAATGGTCACGTTTGAACCCTACTCTGAACCAATAGGTGCTCTTTTGGTATACAGATTTTTCAATCAAAAAGTATTTTTCAATTTGAGCGCGGCAGCCGCCACACCCCCCTTGGATTGATGTGATCTTTGGTCGGAAAGCCGTAGCCCCATCCCGCGCAGACTAAATCAGGCGGTGCCACTGCAACTTTGGCCATGGCACAGGCTCCGGGCCCCCTGTCTTCAAGGACAAGATCGAGGGCGTTGTCCTCATCTGAGGACACATTTGGCAATCCGGTGAGAAAATCCTCGTGTGTACTGATTTCTACCGATGCCTTCACAACGCAAAGAAATCGTGTCTCCATCATAGCTGAAATCGGGGGTAGCATTTTGAGGTGGGTCCGCCCTCGAACACGTCTTTATAAGTCGGGAACGGCTTCATGAAAAATGTTGAAATTTTGATATAATATGGTTTCAGGTCGGGCTAATTACAAACCCGAGGAAATTTCGCTACGACCCCCTTGACTGGCTATAGGGTGTGTCTATAAAAAGGTGGTCATTTGCGAAATTTTCAGGTGTCGCTCAGAGTGTGCAAAATTTGCACCGCATTAACTCGGCGATTTCTCTACCGATTTTTATCGTCCAACTTTTTAATGATTGCAAATGGTTGGAGAGTTTATTTTTGGGGTCAAATTATTAACTTTAAATATTTTATTCATCGATTTGGTCCAATATCCGAATGCAAAATTTTCTGAAAATTTCGATAAATATCGGTAGAGAAATTGCCGAGTTATTGCGGTGCAAATTTTGCACACTCTGAGCAACACCCGAAAATTTCGCAAATGACCACCTTTTTATAGACCCACCCTATCTCCGGTCAGGGGGGTCGTAGCGGAATTTACTCGGACTTGTAATTAGCCCCGACCTGAAACCATATTGTATCAAAATTTCAACATTTTTCACCAAGCCGTTCCCGACTTATAAATGCGTGCTCGGGGCGGACCCCCCTCAAAATGCTACCCCCGATTCCAGCTATGGTCTCCATGCGAGTATCCAATTGATGTCTACTTGTTACGTATATATCCTTTTGTCGAATGTATATGCTTAGTCTATGCACTTTCGTGAAGTTTTCTGGTCTCACCCCGGGAACGGGGGGGGGCAGCCCCCCCGCTCGCTGGATACACCCCTGACTCTGACAACAACTCACATTCTGCACAGACCTTTACTGCGAAACAGACAAAGTATGTCGACGACCGGCAACTTTATCCATCTTTGGCTGGACACGATGCCATTGGCGCTGGGAAAGGTGAGTGTTTAATTATCAACTGTTAAACCTAGGGATCGAAAAGCACTTCTTTCAGTGGTCCTGCTTTTTTAAATGTCAAGACATTTCTCCTTATTTCACAAATAAACAATTTTACTGAACTAACTTCTGCGGTGATTGTGCCCTTCACCTTCTGCACCTTGGCTATTACATAACTTTTTTTCCGGGATCGGGATTAGGGTTCAAACGGGACCACTTTTTCGGACCGGGACCGGGACCGGGACTGGGGCATCTGGACCGGGACCAGGATTTGCCGAACCAGGTACCAGGACCACAGGCCTCTTTTGAGCCCTATCGGGACCGATAACCATTTGAATGCATATTTTCAGAAGTTTCATACGATTTTCACACTTCATTCAATCAAAATTGTCATCAAAAATAAAATACAAGTCACAAAATTCAATTGAGTCACAAAAAGGACATAATGCACGAAAATTATGACAGTGAGTATTGATACATAAGCTGGCGCAGTGCTTTCTGACGGAAAATAAATTTTTCAGCCTTCTCTGATGTCGAACATGAATGATAATGTTTGGAACTCACCAAAAACAAACGTCAAAAAATTGTTGACGGAATGAGAATGCGCCTACTGGCGCGAAGTTTTTCGAATTTTACAAGTATTTAAAAGGCAAAATTTGGATCCAGTCCGGTCAATTTTTCTTATCGGGACCGCTGAAAAATTCTGGGACCGGGATCGGGATCCCATTTGAACCATACCCTAGTGGTGAATATAAACACCTTCCCGATCAAGTCCGGCCCCCAATTTTTTATTTTACTTCTGCCGTCCTATCTACAGTTCTAGGACGCGCCAGAAGCTAAAACTTGGGGTAGATATTGGCGCAACCCCCCTCTACTTCGCATGAATTGAAGGGGTCGCGGCGACCCTCTACAGGGTGGGTCGCCGAGTGCAAAAATATTTTGCAGCTTTTTTAGTGTCCCACACAGGTCCGGCCCCCACTGATTTCTTTCACTGCGGGTGCCGTACCTCCACCTGTGGGAGGGGTATAAATCTACAATTTTTCTACGATGTGTCGCCAACCCCAACACCCCTCCCCTTCTATACACTGGCCAGGCGGTTTTTAGCAACTCACCACAGTGTGGGGTGCAAAGTTCAAAATTTATTAAAATGTTACTGTCCCACACAAGTCCAGTATCCAATTGAATTTCAAAAAATGAACACTTTTGTGTTGTTTTAACACTAATGTGGTTGACAATGTGAAATAAGCATGAAATATCCTCTAAAAAATATCTTATCCGACCTAAAACTGCCCACCACACAAACCCCTCCCCCCAAGTGGGTGACAAAAAAATCACTTTTTACAACTTTTTCATTAGACAATTGAACTGCTGGTTTACAATGATTTATAGAGGAGGGTTAAAGGTATCAAATTGTGTAAAACACCTTACCTCAAAAATGCCTTCATAAGAAAATTTGCTGGGGGTAAATTTAAAATTGTAAATTTTGCCTATTTTTGTTCCTGCAATGATGTCATTTTTACAATTCGAAATTCACCCCCAGCAAATTTTTTTATGAAGGTATTTTTGAGGTAAGGTTTTTTACACAATTTGATACCTTTAACCCTCCTCTATAAATCATTGTAAACCAGCAGTTCAAGTGTCTAATGAAAAAGTTGTAAAAAGTGATTTTTTTGTCACCCACTTGGGGGGAGGGGTTTGTGTGGTGGGCAGTTTTAGGTCGGATAAGATATTTTTAGAGAATATTTCATGCTTATTCCACATTGTCAACCACATTAGTCTTAAAACAACACAAAAGTGTTCATTTTTTGAAATTCAATTGGATGCTGGACTTGTGTGGGACAGTAACATTTTAATAAATTTTGAACTTTGCACCCCACACTGTGGTGAGTTGCTAAAGACCGTCTGGCCAATGTATAGTAGGGGAGGGGTGTTGGCGACACATCCCCAAAATTTTAGTGTTATACCCCTCCCACAGGTGGAGATACGGGACCCGCAGTGTAAGAAATCAATTGGGGGCCGGACCTGTGCGGGACAGTGAAAACGCTGCAAAAGTTTTTCACGTATATGGCGACCCCCTCTATAGTGAGTCGCCGCTGCCCCATTTATTCATGCGGGGTAGTGGGGGGTTGCGCCTATATACCACCCAAGTTTTAGTTTTCCACCCCTCCCACAACTGGAGATATGGCCTGCGAAGTGAAAAAAAAAATAGGCGGCCGGACTTGATCGGGAAGGTGTTTACTACTCATACATTCTGTTCATCGCCCACTAGTAAACACTACAGCTCCACAAGTATAAAGCGTTGATTACATTAATTATGACATATGTACAAAATTATTTTCAATCACTTTCCCCTACTCTCCTCCCACACTTCCATCTAGCCCACTCATCGATGATGATCGAAGCTACCTCGGGTAATGTGGAGCTGCATCAGTTTACCGAAGGTGTTACAGCGGTCGGTTTCATGGTATACAAAATGTTTGAACAGGGCTTAGAGACTATTTGTACATAAGATGAGCCATGTCAACCAGATGGCTAAGTGGACCTGTCGACTTCTTGCCCAAAGTTTTTGCATTTTGCCCCAAAAATGTCAAATTTGGCACTATGCCATATGGGGATGTGTGGTAAAAAAATTATGGAAAATGATGCGAGAGTAGCCCCGGATGACGTTTCTGGGCCCAACTAGAAAGTTTCATATTTTTGTCTACTTTTAGAATTGGACGCCTCAAATGATTATATGCGCAGACCTCTACTCCGAAACAAAATAAGGATGTCGAGAACCATCGCATTTCTGTGTCTGCAGTTTCAGAAAATGCCAAGGGAGCTGAGAAAAGTGAGTTAAGTTTAAGTGTGGATTAATGATGCGTCGAAGTCCAGAAGCATGCAATAGTGGTCAAATAAGGTAAATCAAGGACGTAGCCAGGGGGGCCGCCCCCCTCCCCTTCCCGGGCCGGACCAAAAAAATATACCAGAAATGGCACTTCTGTAAAGCGATTTTGTAAGTAGTTTGCAAAAATTTTTCGCGCAAGCGCGCATTCCCCCCTCACAATAGGTTTTCTTCTTATGTTCGTTTCAGTAGTAAAAACACCACTAAAAAACACTTTCGGCGCCGGTTATCATATATTTACGTATATATTGGGTGGCCCACGTCAGGCGCACGGTTTCAATTGGCTCCCAACACGTCAATTTTGAATGAAAACTGCTCAAATTTGGTATGGGGGTAGATAAATGTACCCCATTTGTTGTGTTAAGTGCACGGTTCCACATCACAAAAATTCATGTCGGAACGTGAAGCAAAGTTTAATACGTGTTTGAGCGTGGTGCATTCAGGCAATCGCCTACCAAAGCACCAATTATTCATAAAAATTCCCCAAATTTGGCATGACAGTAGATAAATGTACCCTATTTAGTATGTTAAGCACACACATAAATATCACTAAAATTCCACATTTATCACATCGTATGCAAATCAACGTTACTCCACAGGACCATCTACAATGGGACACATTCAAAAACGTAAATATGAAACTCTTTCACGTTCTGACACAAAATCTTGCGATATGAAACCGTGCACTTCACACAACAAATGGGGTACATTTATTTACCCCCATACCAAATTCGAGCGGTTTTCATTCAAATTTGATGTGTTGGGGGCCAATCAAAACCGTGCGCCTGACGTGGGCCACCCGGTATCTATGCGTTGGCAGTAGCCATTGGCGCTGACGCCAACGCCAATGGTGCTATGGCGTGGTAGTAAAAACACCACTATAAAACACTTTTGGCGCCGGTTAACATATATTTACGTATATATCTATGCGTTGGCAGTAGCCATTGGCGCTGACGCCAACACCAATGGTGCTATGGCGTGGCGCCTACAAATGGGGGTTAAATTTCAGGGGGCGCCGTATACAGTCCACCCCCGCTCAAAAATCCTGGCTACGTCCCTGAGGTAAATGGTAGCTTTTACACTAAAACTGCCTCAAAACCCATGAAAACACCACCAATGGTAATGTCTATGTGAAATTGCGCGCAAAAAATTGCAGAATATGTAGTGCATGTCTACCAGAAATTTTGCCTTTTGGTTTTTAAAATCATAATCAGTTTCCACCCTTTGATTTCTTTTACAAAAATCAGTTTAAAAAATCGTAGAATGTGCCAACCCTACCTCTCACACTTCTCTCTAGTCCGTTTATCGACGGTGATCGAAACTAATTCCTCCGATGATTCTGAGCTGCACCAGTTTACCGAAGGTGTTACAGAGGTCAGTTTCACCAAAAATTGCGCGGTGTTACGCGTAGGGATGGGAAAAACGTTTTTTTTCAATGACCCCGTTTTTTTAATAAAACGTTTTTTTCATATGGGTCCCCATATACAGGTACATTAGACAACTGGCAGGCAAAAACGCTGGCCATCCCTAGTTACAATAAAGCTTGGATGTTTTTTTTTAAATTGTCTTTTTCTATTGTCTTTTTTTTTGGAGAAAACAACGGTCTTTAACAAATAAAATTTTCCATCCCTAGTGTGTGATACCAATGCAATGGTTGTTTCTAAATCGATATGCGTACATTTTCCAGCCCCAACAGCAAGATGCTGGTTCGAAAGAAAGAGAGAACGTTCCCCAAACGGCATCCCCGAAGGAAGCCCCTGTGGTGAGTAACATTTTTTTGGTAGCTGCCAGAGTGTCATCAAATATCATACTGTGTGGTCACAAAATAATTTGTGATGACAGCCATGAAAATTATGTATATACCGTATTACCTCGAATTAACCCCCCCTCGAAATACCCCCCTAAAATTCGGCTGAGGAAATAATAAACCCCCCCCTCGAAATACCCCCCTAAAATTGAGTGTAAAGAGAACGTACATGACAAATACCGCAGTCTGTCATCAGTACACAATGCAGAACACAGTTAAAAGTGATGATTGAGTGACGTTAGGGCAGAGTTTGTGTGTATATACAGTTATGTATGCCTATAAACACATAGTTATACATTTATGTAATTGTTTCGTCTACGTCTGAGTATGGGGAATTTCCGAAAATTACTGGCGAAATAATAGACCCCCCTCGAATAAACCTTCCCCTCGAATTAGTTGCTCAGAATTAGAAATTAGAACAACTCTCCAGACTTTTTTAACTGGGCAATGGATTCCGTGGTTCCGACTAGGGATGGAAAAATCACTGTTAATGTCCGTGAAATACGTAAAAACAGCCGGTCATTACCCATGGAGGATATCATGACAGACAAAAAGGCAATGCAACACTGACAGAATTATTCTTGTATCGCTTTATCGTATTCCACGGACATAGACAAGACAGTGATAAACATTAATAGATCATGATTAGCTTTATCGACGTAAATTTAGTAGAAATGTAAAATAATAGAATGCAGAGTCACTTGAAAAGGCACACGCTGAATTGACCTTGGTTCTAATTCCGCAAGTGGAGAAGTAAAAATCCCTTTGAAATGCAAACTTTCTCGGCAGCCCTCCACCGCCATGGAATCGTCGGGCGACGTGCCCGCCGCGCCAGTCATCGCCAGTTCGATGCCGGCCAGCCAGGGGCCGGGCAATGAAAGCCTGGACGATGGACCCGTTGTCAGTGAAAGGAAGGCGGCCACTGTTTCTTCTGGCACCGAGCAAAAGCGAAAAAGTGAGGAAAAGGAAAAGGACGAGGACATGCGGTCAATGGCGCAGCAAGCGGCAAACAACGTGAGTTTTTGACACAGTTTTACGTAATTGTGGACTAGTGATTTAAAAGCGCCAGAAAATATAGCGCCATGGCGCCATTCAGGAAGTGGGCACCAAGCGCCAAGGGCGCCATGGCGACATTCGGAAAGAGGGCGCCAGGCGCCAAGGGCGCCAGTATAAATAAGTGATCCCGAAACATCAAATAAATATGAAAATATTTAATAAAATGAAACTGTCTATCTTGCAGAACTGCTCGGGCGGGCCGGCAGTGCCCCCCGCATCGAACAAGTTATCCAACCTGACGGTGGCTGAGCTAAAGGCAGAATGCAAAAGGCTGGGTCTGCCAGTTTCTGGACCAAAGCGAAATCTACTGGAAAGACTCAAGCCGTATGAGGACTTGGTTGTCAGTGAAAGGAAGGCGGTCACTGTTTCTTCTGGCACCGAGCAAAAGCCAAAAAGTGAGGAAAAGGACAAGGACATGCGGTCGAAGGCGCAGCAACCGGCAAACAACGTGAGTTTTAACACAGTTTTACGTAATTGTGGAGTAGTGATTTAAAAGCGCCAGAAAAAAAGGCGCCAGGCGCTAATGGCGCCATGGCGCTATTCGGAAAGCGGGCGCCTGGCGCCATGTTTGGGTTTAAAAAGTTTAAAATTTGTGGTCCATTTATTGGGGCGTCATTTCCAATGCGACATGCAATGCAATGAAAAATGCAAACTTTCTCGGCAGCCCTCCACCGCCATGGAATCGTCGGGCGACGTGCCCGCCGCGCCAGTCATCGCCAGTTCGATGCCGGCCAGCCAGGGGCCGGGCAATGAAAGCCTGGACGATGGACCGGAAGATGAGGCAAGGCGCGGTTTTTGCATTCCAGATGAAGATTTCCAGCCGAAAGTGAGTGTTTATTGATATACCGTTTTTCCTCGAAATACCCCCCTCGAAATACCCCCCCCTCAAAATCGGCACTATAATATTGTGGTGTGGTCTGGGAAATGCATAACAGATGTTCAAAACACTTACTGTGTTACGTTAGAACCATCTTATTATACCATCTTCATCTTATACCATATTCATCCTTATATAAGGCTGTAAAAAAACCCTGGGGGTATTTCGAGCCTAGGGTTGGCCGATGTTTTTTTAAAAAGTTTTTAAAAAAAAAACGTTTTTTTTTATTAAAAAAACATGACGTCCGAAATGTTTTTTTTTTAAAAAAAAACATCGACCGAAATTTTTAGTACTAAGCACTAGGTGCCGTCATATGTTGCTGTACTATATACTATTGAGGTAATGTGCTTCCATGTACCTCAACAGTGTGTAACTTCACTCCCAAAGTAACAACCTCCTTTTATAACCTTGTTTGATCACTATTCTGTGCCAACTTTACCTGAAGTCACGAACATTCGACTATAAGGCGATATACGAACGATATGTCGACGAAAAATGGATATTTTTGATATGATATGGTCATATCAAACATCACAGTGTGTAACTTCACTCCCAAAGTAACAACCTCCTTTTATAACCTTGTTTGATCACTATTCTGTGCCAACTTTACCTGAAGTCACGAACATTCGACTATAAGGCGATATACGAACGATATGTCGACGAAAAATGGATATTTTTGACACAAATCACCACTTGTAATGCTATCCCATGGCTCCACATAGCGTTCAAACGGGATTGACTTTTCGGGATCGGGATCGGGATTCACTTTTTGAGATTTCGGGATCGGGATCGGGATCGGGATTGGGGTTTCGGGATCGGGATCGGGATTGGTATTTTGAGATTTCGGGATCGGGATCGGGATTGGCCGGGATTGGGGTCACGGGATCGGGATCAGGATCGGGATTGGCATTTTTTCGGGATCGGGATTGCGGTCCTGGGAAAGAGATTTTCGTCACTGTTCTGGCATTCACAGATGTTCATCAAGGTCTCAAAACACTGTTGGATGCCAGAAAAGTGACATAAAATGGACGCTGGGGGTTTGCGTTCACATTTTTGCACGCAAAAATGTCATTTTTTTACTTTTTTATAATTTCCACTATTTTTTCCGGGATCGGGATCCCGGACTTGGGAGATTCTCGGGATCGGGATCGGGATTTGAAAGTTTTCGGGATCGGGATCGGGATCGGGATTGGTATTTTTGGATTTCGGGATCGGGATCGGGATCGGGATTGGGGTTTCGGGATCGGGATCGGGATCGGGACTGCTAAATCCCGGAATTTCACGGGATCCGGGATCGGGATCGGGATCCTGTTTGAACCCTAGCTCCACAACCATTATATGGTCATATATAACATCACAGAGTATTGCCACTGTCTGATATACCTATATATGTTGACACAAGGTCATATCTGGGAGCTTTAAAAAAAAACGTTTTTTATTTAAAAAAAACGTTTAAAAAAAACGTCGAGTTAAAAAAAACGTTTTTTTTCCAACCCTATTCGAGCCTCGAGGTAGTACGGTATACTCGGCAATGCAAATCATGACAGACAAAACGTTCATACACCACAGACAAAAACGCAATACAACACGAACATAATTATTCTTGTATCGCTTTATCGTATTCCCGGCAACTTTTCTGTCTGGCCCGGAAAGGCGGGGGCGGCCCCCTCGCTACGCCACTGATCCCTAGTGTGATACCAATGCAATGGTTGTTTCTAAATCGATATGCGTACATTTTCCAGCCCCAACAGCAAGATGCTGGTTCGGATGAAAGGGCCAATATGGACCAGGAGATATGTGCTGAGACAAGTGATAGTGAGAACAGCATAGAGGTAGGGCCAGACGATACCACTGGCTGTTTGATCAGGAGATATGGACGTGGCCGAAGGATGTCATTGGTTTCGAGTGAAGATGAATCAAGCCTGGACGAATCTGCTGCGCTGTGTTCGTTGCTTCGAGATGGTGGCCACGGTGTTGTGGTCAGTTTCACATATGGAACACTTTTCCAACACAGTCAGTCACACACAACATCTGGGGCCAGTTCCGCAAGTGGAGAAGTGAGAAGAACAATGGCAAAGGCGATGTGAAAGCGCAAAAGCGAAGTGAAATGAGACGGAAACTGGCAAAAGCGAAGTAAAATAATTAAAATAAAAAGTCACTTCGCTTCTGCCAATTTCCTTTTCAATTCACTTCTCATTTCACTTTGCATTTGCCATTTTTCTTCCCACCTCTCCACTTGTGGAACTAGCACCTGAACATCCGTACATATGGTATAAATCACTGAAAATGCACTGGGTTTTCTTTTACTTTCTTTTCATCCCTAGTTCTTACCTACACACATAGACGGCTGTGTGCCAGCCAGTGCGCATGTAAACCCGGAGCGCATGTAGGCCCATTTTCCCCGCATTTTTCCATCACACTGATATTTTATTATTTAAAGTAAATCGGTCAATGCACATAAACACCTTCCCGGTCACGTCCGGCAGCCATTTTTTGATTTCACTTCTCTCATCCTATCCCCAGTTCTAGGGCGCCCCAGAGGCTGAGACTTGGGGGCGATATTGGCGCAACCCCCGTCTACTTCGCATGAATTGGGGGGGTCGCGGCGACCCCCCCCCCCCAATTCATGCGAAGTAGAGGGGGGTTGCGCCAATATCGCCCCCAAGTCTCAGCCTCTGGGGCGCCCTAGAACTGGGGAAAGGATGTAAGAAGTAAAATCAAAAAGTGGCTGCCGGACGTGACCGGGAAGGTGTTTACATTGTGTAGAATTGTATAGCAAAAAGAAATTAGAGTTTGAACATGATTCAATACATATGCCAAACCAATTTATGATATATCTGGTGTGGGAATGCCCAATGTGTAAATTGATTTTTTGACATGATTCATTCAATGGAACCCTGACTCGAAATTTGCCGAAATGTCACGAGTCGGGTCGAGTTCAAGCCCTACCCCCCCCCCCGGGTTTACATGCACACCGGGTTTTGGTCACATAGACACCAGCCGTAGGGTTAAAATGGGAGGGGATTGTGATCTCGTGACTGGGACCGTGGTCGGCTCACGCTCACTATAGTCAAAATTGGAGAAAAAAATAAGTACCATTTAGAATAAAGTATGTGGTTTAGTTGAGTTGGGTGGGGGTTATCATGCTTCACCCAAATCCTCCAGCTATCTATCTGTCGCAGAAAGTTTCGGATGGATTCTACCGCCATGGAAACATTTGCTTGGTGAATGGGTTTAAGTATCAGCGACACCGCGCGAACCCGCAATTCACCACGTTTCGGTGCTATGACTACCCCAAGGCAAAGTGCAAGGCGATGCTGCGCATTCGACCAGATGACAGTTTACAACATGACCCGACGCATGATCATACCCATGTAGCCGACCCGCATGCTGTTGCAAAGCTATTTGCCAGTGCTCATTGCTCAGAGCTTTTGACCACTCATCCACATGCTGATGCGGGTGACATAGCTGGGGTGGCTATTTCGCTGGTACGTGATTTGTTATTCCTGTAGGATGTGTGTTCCTGTTTCGTTTCCGACCGCAGATTGAAGTCACTAATGTTTGACAAAAGGCAATAAAATTGATATAATTGAAGTATAATATTTTTGGAAACGTTTTTTAACAGGGTCATTGGAAAAAAACTTTCTCCCCATCCGTACACCATTGCATTTGCAATCAAATGCTATCCCATGCCTCCACAGCCATTCTATGGCTATCTATCATCACAAGTACTGGCACTTGTCTGATATACATGTTCCACGTGCCACGTGTACATTGACCCAGAACCATATTTGGAAGCTTTTTAGGAAATGTCTCAACATATTTTGAAAAAAGCAAAAAAAGCGCGTTTTTTAAAAAAAGCGGAGCCGTTTAAAAAACTAAAAAGGTCCGTGTTTTTCCATCCCTAAGTGGAAGCACGCTAAAAATACCCAAAATGTGCGTGAAAAAACGTTGTAAAAATGTTTAAAAAAACGCAGCACAGACCACAGTTGTTAATTACTACTGCTCAGATGCCTCCAGTTTACGGCAAGCAAATTGACCTGCGTTGGTTGGTGCAAAATGTGTGCTGCATTAAAGCTAACCGTGTAGCTCACAGTGAAAAAAAGTCAGGTGCCTCATCCAGCTATGTGACTTGTAACAACGACAGTTCTACAATCGTGGTCAGTTTTACAATTGAGGTGTCCCTGTCCACTTCTCAGGGGTCTCCAAGGGGGGGGGGGCAGCCCACATCCCAAATCCGCCAGCTATCTGTCTATCCCGGAGGCCGCTTAGCTATATTTCCGGGTGCAAATTTTTGGGCTACTACACCCTCAGTCCCCTCCCCCAAATTGCTCAGTTATCCATCTATCTGGAGCGATGTTTGAGAAACTTTACTTCTATTTTCGCTCAAAATTGCTGATTTTCATTCCTTTTTATAGTATTTCACTTTGAAGCTCGCTATTTGCAACTATATACATGGTTGATTACATTGTTTAAACTATTTTTCATATATTGGCTACTGTTAACCTATTTTAGCGGTTTTCGGCCTTCTATACCTCACAAAGCCTGTATATCTTGCCCCGATGTGGAGATATCGATTTGCTATCTATCCGACCCCCCACGAGGGGCGAAATCTTGGAGACCCTTGCCATTTCTAGGCTAGTATTAGGCTGGGCTGGGTTGAGCTTTTCCATAAATATGTCAATTACATAAATATGACCCTTTCCATATCGCAGAGAATCTCGGATGGCTTATACCGCTTCGGAAAAGTTTGCATTCTAAATGGGTACAGGTACCGGCAACGCGGCGCCAACAACCCAGAAACCATTTCGTTTGTGTGCAGTAAAACCTGGACCTCAAAGACGAAGTGCATGGTGAAGCTGCGCATGCGACCAGATGGCAGTATAAGACATGACCCGACTCGTGATCATACCCACGTAGCTGAGCCCCACGCTGTTGCAAATCTATTTGCCAGTGCCAAATGCTCAGAGCTTTTGATCTCTCATCCAAATGCCGCTGCGTCAGAAATAGCCACGATGGTTATTGAGCAAGTATGTGGTTTTATTTTTCTTATCCTTCTAATGTGGTAATGTGTATGTGAAATTGTGCACTTGTGCGCAATAAATTGCAAAATACCTAGTGCTTAGTACTAAAACAATTTACAGTTTTTTTACTGTTTCGATGGTCGGGTTTAAAAAACCTTTGCAAAAACCTCGGCCATCCCAAATTGTAAGTATAAATAATCATGTGTATCTACTGTGCAGATACCTGCAGAGTTCCGCAACGAAATCAAACGCAGCTCGTTGATGAAAAGGATTTCCCGCAGTAAAGCTAGGTAATGCAGTCCGAATTGTCATTCGTTCCCTGTGCTGTAACTTGTGTACCGTTTTTCCTCGAAATACCCCCCTCGAAATACCCCCCAATTGAGTGTTTGCGGAACGTACATTACAAAAGCTACGGTTTGTGATCGGAACAGTGTAGAACACACGTTAAAAACAATGACTGTGTTACGTTAGAACAGGGTTTATACCATCTACATACTTTTTTAAGTCTATACTCTTATAGATGGTGCTTGTTGTTGCATTTTTCTACGTCTGCGTACTGGGAGTTCGAAAAAAATTTGGCGAAATAATAACCCCCGCAAAATTCTCACTCTAAAAAATAAACCCCGGGGGGGATTTCGAGAAAATACGGTATATGCGATTTGAGTGTGATTTGTTATTTCGAAGTGCGATTGTTATGTTCTTGTTAAACGAGTTTTGTAAAGTGCTGATCGTGTGGTGGCAATGGGCCCACACACGCTAGTTGACATCGACGCATAATGTCAACTGGGTCTGATCCCAATTCAAAGCTTGCGTGTGAACGTCGTTCGTCGGCTCGTCAGCAAGCTTTGAATCGGGATCAGAACCAGTTGACATTTAGTGTCGATGTCAACTAGCGTGTGTGGGGCCAATTAGCCATGTGTCGTAACGTGTTTAAATTTCTGCTACTGCGTCACTAGCTTGTGTATTTACACTCAAAATATGCAATTTGAGTTTTTTATCTAATTTTTTCGCTTTTTCACTTGTTCAACCATTTTTGTACTGAGCTTGGAGCGGCAACTGAGCTTGGAGCGGCAATTAGCCGTCTGTCACTTGTTTAAATTTATGCTACCGCGTTACTAACTTGTGTACTTGTAGAGTGGCAATGAAATGTTTCTTTAAGTCTATACTCTTAAAGATGGTGCTTGTTGTTGCATTTTTCTACGTCTGCGTACTGGGAGTTCGAAAAAAATTTGGCGAAATAATAACCCCCGCAAAATTCTCACTCTAAAAAATAAACCCCGGGGGGTATTTCGAGAAAATACGGTATATGCGATTTGAGTGTGATTTGTTATTTCGAAGTGCGATTGTTATGTTCTTGTTAAACGAGTTTTGTAAAGTGCTGATCGTGTGGTGGCAATGGGCCCACACACGCTAGTTGACATCGACGCATAATGTCAACTGGGTCTGATCCCAATTCAAAGCTTGCGTGTGAACGTCGTTCGTCGGCTCGTCAGCAAGCTTTGAATCGGGATCAGAACCAGTTGACATTTAGTGTCGATGTCAACTAGCGTGTGTGGGGCCAATTAGCCATGTGTCGTAACGTGTTTAAATTTCTGCTACTGCGTCACTAGCTTGTGTATTTACACTTAAAATATGCGATTTGAGTTTTTTATCTAATTTTTTCGCTTTTTCACTTGTTCAACCATTTTTGTACTGAGCTTGGAGCGGCAACTGAGCTTGGAGCGGCAATTAGCCGTCTGTCACTTGTTTAAATTTATGCTACCGCGTTACTAACTTGTGTACTTGTAGAGTGGCAATGAAATGTTTCGGCAGTTCTCTGTATCATTTGTCGTTTTCGATGAGTGCGCTCTGTCACGCTGAAAAACGTCCAGTTCATATTGAAGGTTTGTCAAATGTGGTAAAGTACTGCCGTGTACACATGTGTAGTATAGTAATTTAATCAAACACCACGCATTGTTGTTGTAGAATAACCTGACGCGAGTGCTGTTATTGACCAGCTGAAATGAATGTGGCGGGCTTTGATTCTTTGATCATTAGTCATCGCGTGGAGTGGTCCATCGTTTTCGATTCCGGCTACATTGACAAAGTGACAGCTTTGCTGGCGATGAAAGTTGGTTGGCGATAGGGTTGGGGAACCGAACCGAACCGAACCGAGAACCGAGCACTATTTTGGAACCGAGAACCGAGAACCGGAACCGAGCTTGAGAACCGAACCGGAACCGAGAACCGGCACTTATACCCGGAACCGAAGTAAATACCCGAAAGAACCGAAATTTTCTAGGAATCTTAAAGTTTTTAAACAGCATTTTTTCAACACCTACATCTAAGCCTGTAAACAGCAGCTGAACATCTTGGTGTGTGTTCAGAATTGCAAAATTCATCTGTTTGCAAAATGATTGCGCGGGAGCGTGTAATTTCACATATGTATACTCCAGCGACAGGGCCGTATCCAGGGGGGCGGCGGGGGGGGGGGGCTGCAGCCCCCCCCCCTTCCCGGGGCGAGACCAGAAAGTGACCGGAAAATGTGACTTTTT
The DNA here is from genome assembly GCA_964036195.1 of Sphaerolaimus hirsutus. NCBI lineage: Eukaryota > Metazoa > Nematoda > Chromadorea > Monhysterida > Sphaerolaimidae > Sphaerolaimus > Sphaerolaimus hirsutus. Next base: position 126,854 of record CAXIWS010000561.1, on the reverse strand, counting down.
CAACGTCAGCGTAAAATTTTTTGCGCGCAAGCGCGCATTCTTCACCAGAGATAAGGTATTATCATCAGATTTGCAACATGTTGCCGCAAATCGTTATAAATACACTCAATGTTGCGGTTTTTGCTGTTTTGTATGTATATTTACATACCGTATTTCCTCGAAATACCCCCGGGGGGTTTATTGTTTCAGAGTGAGAATTTTGAGGGGGGGTTAAACGAGGGGGGGGGGTACTTTAGACCTTTTCACATTATACCTTTTATGTTCATTTTATGCCACTCCTCTGGCATCCTGGTGTGTTCTTCGACATTTTTTTGTGAAAAATTGGATAAAAACCATGTCTGGTAGAACTTTTCCCAACATCCCGATCCCGAAAAAATACCACTCTCAATCGGTGACCTAACAGGCTTCAAAAGCGCTTCGTGAACTTATTATGTCGTGCCGAGGCCTGTGGGCTGTTGTCAGACTGCCACTCTGCAATGCGGCGCACGGAGTCACCGATTGCGCGCAATATCCTATCGTGATTCCTGAGCCGCGCGTGCTCTGCATTGGTTAGCGTTTGCTTCTGTTGCCTAATTTTAATTAGGGGTGTAGATATCGTATTTCCTCGAATGACCCCGGGGTTTTTTTCAGAGTAATAATTTTGAGGGGGTATTATTTCGCCTAAACATTTGCTCTTGGCCGACCCCACCCCCCCCCCACCCCGATTTCAGCTACCCTATGCCGGGGCCTGGCTGTAGTTAATGCTCAGCTTATCTAATGCTTATCTTGATTTTAATTAGGATATAATTGCTCAGACTCTTTTAAATGTGGCGAAACTCTCTGGTCGCCAAAGGTGTTGCGTCATCTGCTTGCATCTTGGGGCGGTGGCCGTCTAAAACGTGTCTTTCTGAAGTTAGACACAGAATCGGAGCTCTACTCTTGCGATTGGATTGCCGCTTTCCGAGAACTGCCACATCCAATATTCCAATTTGTGCTTGATATTTGTGGGGAGGGTTCAAACGACACCTTCGACACAAAGCGTCACGTGGTACGTGAATAGCTGTAATTGGCTCTGCACACACTGTTTAACTGTTTTTGGTGTCAACTCTAGTTTGGTTGTTTACTGAATTCACGACGCGGGATTTTTCAAGTACACATGTGAGTGAGTGGGTTGCGAAACAATGTTCAAATACACATAGCAATATTATGATTCCTTTTCGACATGCATGTGCACTTGGAAGTCGAGTTGACACTGAGACTAGTTGGCACCCAGTGTGTGTGGCGCCATTGGCAGAATTCATAGTGAATTCCACATACCTAACAAGCTTATATATAAAAAATTGCGGAACATTTTTTCTTCAGTTTGGTGAACGATGCCTGAACGATGCCCTTGAGCGAGCTTCTCCAGTGTTGACGTCATTGGTCCATGTTGAACTCAAGTCGCATCATTTCGTTGGGGCGGTGGCATGGTTCGCACGGAGGTGTACCTATATTCGATCGCTCGTTGTCACTGGAAAGGGAGAAGTGGGTTTGCTTTGTTTGCCAGTTCATTCTTGTTGCCTATGTATTATAGTCTTCCATGACTGGGTCCTGGTGTAATTTTTCTACAGCTGAGATAGGGTTGGTTGAAAATTAGTTGCATGCTCTATCTGAGAACACTAAGCTTTTGGCACTGGGATTGCATTTCAAATATCCGGGATCGGGATTTTGTCCAGTGTTCTCGGATAGAAAATGATTCAACTTTAGCCATCACCAACCCTATTTTCAGCTGTAGAAAAATTACACCAAGACCCAGTCATGGTAGAGCGCTAATAGGTGCACCGCACACAGAAAATTAAAACAAAATTCAAAGGTTTTTTAAGTCTGAATTCGTATGAGATCCGCTTTTAAAGTTGTTTTAAGTTCCGATTTTACAAAGTTCTGACTTTTGAGCTAGGTACTCTGATTCGAATGTTACCAAAATGTTAGAATTGTTTCAGTTCCTAAAATAACGTTCAAATGATTTTCTGAAATTTCTGTGTGAGGTGCGCCATACGTATCAACAAGAAAACACTGAGTAAATCATTTTGGAAGTCCATGTTAATTCATTTGCATCAATTCACCCAGATTGCTGACAAATGGTGTGTGTAGGGTTCAAACCGGATTGATTTAGCGGGATCTGGATTGGTTTTTTTCCCGGATCGGGATTGGAGCTTTAGGGCACGGGATTGGGTTTGGTATTTCAAATTTGCGGGATTGGCGAATTTACACGAGTGGGATTTTGGCAGAAATCGCTCATACAAGGTTATTCTTTGATTTTTCACACTGGCAAAGACGACGTTACAGTATTGATAACCGTTCTGGCTCCTGAATTTATCTGGATCCTGGATTGGGACCCTGTTTGAACCCTAGGTGCTTGCGCAAACTTTCCAACAGATGTTCAAAAACACCGTTAACACTGGAATGGCTCCACCTGGATGGATTTACGATTGGCTGTGACGAATTGTTTTTCTCAATTAACTTGATGAGTCGCCTCAGGTATCAATTCCGAATGGAGGACAAGTAAAAAAGTACTGAGTGGTAACAAAATCTGAAAGATTGTACATATAGCAGTTTTAAGGTGGTTTAGGATTCCTTTTGAACAAATTGTAAATAAAAAGAAGTTTTTATCAAATGTTCATATAATGTGCTCCCACATACTTCTACAGTGGGAAACATTAGTCTCAATGTATTAGCCTTCTCTTATAGCCTTATTTTTATGCACTATTTCATGCCTAAGTTCACTTGAAGTCACGAAACATTCACAAACAGCGATATACATAATGAGTCAACAAAAAAAAGTAATTTTTTGGCAGAAATCACCACTTATCATGTTGTCCCATGACTACACAGCCATTCTATGGCTATATATCATCACAATTGCTGCCAATTGTCTGATGTACCTGTATATATTGTTACAGAACCATATTTTGGAGCTTTTTAGGGATCGTCGCGACATTTTTTGAAAAAGCGGAAAAAGCGCTTTTTAAAAAAAAAGCGGGGCCGTTAAAAAAGCGCTTTTTTCCATCCCTAGTTACCACTTTGAATACTTTTCACTTGTTCGCTTCCGGAACTGGCCTCAGATCGTTAACCATCACCCGCGTTCAAGCAACATCATCTTGTACAAGTTCATTTGATCGCGATTGGGGACTATCACTTGAACGGCGTTACGAGAAGACACACGGGCGGGTCCTCATTTTTAATTATCTCAAAACGTAATACAGTTTTCTTTAGTCACTGATAGGGATGGCCGGCGTTTTTCAAACGTTTTTTTAAACGCAAGCATCGAAATCGTTTTTTTAACGTCAGCCAAATTTTTTAGTACTTAGCACCAGGTATTTTGCAATTTTTTGCGCGCAAGCGCGCAATTTCACATACATATAATCATTGCTGCTGGTTTCCATTGCTTTTGAGGCATTTTTGGTGGAAAAGCTTCCATTTTTTCATGCACTTGTGTCATAATAAGCCGTGATATGTTAGTGTAGTATATAATATATAGCCAATGTGCCCCCAGATAGTTGTACAGAGTGAAACATCACTGCCCATGTATTCACCTGCTCTTATAACCTTATTTGAGCACTATTCCACGCCCAACTTCACTTGAAGTCACGAGTGTTCGACAAAAGGCCATATACGTAAGAAGTCGACACAAAATGGATATTTTTGACATACATAACCTCTTATAATGCTATCCCATGGCTCCAGAGCCATTCTATGGCTACATATAGCATCACAAAGTACTGCCAGTTGTCTTATGTATTTACGTGTATATGGGGACCCATAACCATATCTGGGACTTTTTGAGAAAAAAAACGTTATATTAAAAAAAGTTTAAAACGGGGTCGTTGAAAAAACGTTTTTTCCATCCCTAGTCACTGACGACGAAATCAGCTCCAGGATATTTTTCCCGTTTATATGTTTTATGCATTTTACAGGTTTTGTGAGCATAACATGTATGTAAAATGTATTTTACCGATTGTATTTTTGCTTTACTTACTGTAATTTATGTTACAATTTATTTTTACACGTTTTTCAGAGTTGTAAAAATACTGGTGTGTTCGGAAAACGTAAACGTAAGGGTAAATACCGAAAGTGTAAATACGGAAAGGTATTTCCTTGAATTGACCCCCCTCGGAATCCTGTTTTGTGACATTTATTACCAGTTTTGGGCATTTGTAAAAGTATTGTTTACTACTAAATTCACGAAAATTTCTGACGAAACGATAAACCCCCCTTGAATAAGCCGCCCCAGAAATACCCCCCCCCCTCAAAATTTCAATTCTGAAAAAATAACCCCCCTAGGGTATTTCGAGGAAATACGGTACTATGCCTAAGTAAGCAATGAAGTATACGCGATATGGCTATGCTCAAGTTATTTTGCATCTTGTTTCCACACTTAACTATTAAATACAATTGATTGTTAAACGTATTCATATGCAAGTATGAATACCCGGGTGTTTCGGTTAACGAAAATACGTTTTCACAACTATGTTATAGCGGTACTTTTTCACCAATTTTTCTTTTTGTTATGCGCTTTGTTGCTAATAATGTCACATATAAATGTTGACGTTGACCATTTGGTCCATAGCTATGTTGGTGCCATATTGGCAAAACGCGTTGTCTCGCTAACATGCTTTCGTTTCATTTTCAACCCACTGAAAATTCTCACTTATCATATGCGAATCACGTTCAGTGCACCTATTTACCTAACATGTTTTATTTTTTTACTAGTATTCTATACATTCCCAAGAATGTTATATATTTTAGAAATGTCAATATTTATACGTTAAAAATATTCATAACGGGCTAGGCTAGGTAGGTATTCTTAAATATTCAATTGGTTGAAAACGCAACCGATAATGACATACCGTATTACCTCAAATTACCAGAGTTGTTAGAATTACTGAACTTTTTTAAAAGTATATGTAAACGTAAAGTATTTTTATTTTACTCATCACAAAGTATAGAAAACGTAAAATACTTTTTTTTTACTCGTACGTACGCGTAAATGCGAGTACAAAGTTTATTCCCAGTAAATTGCAAAAGCGAGCAGTTTTACTCATAGAATATGTAGAACTGGGTACGTTTTCGAAGTACCCCACTCAAAATGGCCACTACGAATTACCTTAAAAAAACCCGTCGAACCCCCCCCCCCAAATTGAGTGTAAAGAGAACGTAAATAACAAGACCTTCAGTTTGTGTTCTGTGAAATGCAGAACACACGATTAAACAATGACCGAGTCACGTTAGAACAGGGTTTATAGTTTATACCTCACCTCATGGTGAAATTTTTTCTACCTCAGCGTACATGACAAACAACGAATTAGCACTGAGAATTCCAAAACATTCTGGCGAAGTAATAAACCCCCCTCGAAATACCCGCCCTTGTTTAACCCCCCCCCCTCAAAATTTACACTATGAAACAATTTCGAGGGGTATTTCGAGGGAATAGAGTACATTGCAGTGTAGTCACCTTATAAATATGTCCCACATTGAATTCACAGAAATACGTTTTCTTTACGCGTATGCTTCAAAAACGTACGCGTACACGTGAGTACGTTACTTTTTTTAAAAGTATATGTAAACGTATTTACCGCGTACTCGCGTACGCGTATTTTTCGAGTAAACGTACGTACCTTTTAACAACTTTGCAAATTACCCCCATGGGGGTTTATTTTTTCGTCTGCAAAAGTTGAGTGGTCTAATTGTAGGTGGTGATGATTTTGTGACATTCATAGGTATCGAAAAGCGTATTCTGTACTAAAACTGGTAATAAACGTGACTAAACGCGATTGAGATAAATTGAGACGTATAAACGTAGTAAATACACACACTAGCGTATATGAGTGTCTGCGATGGTATCCGGCTTCAATAAATGGATCATGTACATCATTTAAGAGGGTGGGGGGTATTTTTTCCTCAGCTCGAGAAGATCTGGGGTTTATTCAAGGTAATATGGTAACATGAATGGACCCAGTAGCGTAGCCACGCACCCCCTTCCTGGGTGATAGATACGAAATTCTTGAAATGCCAATTTTCCATACAGATGGTGCAAAAAAAATTTGCGCATGAGCGCGCATTTGATCTCAGCGGTATGGACACATTCATTCCACTGGCCTTTCACCCACGTTCAATCTTGTTGTCTGCAGACAATAGTTGCAGTCATAAGACCGAGATGAAATAAAACACGTATATACCCGATTAGACAGAACGATAATAGGTCATTTTCATGGCCACTTATTGTTTTGTGACACAAAAATCAAAAACTTTCAAAGTGGCCTTTCACAGTAAAAATCTAAAAAATCTAAAAACAACTTTGCTGTGCACACGCCCGGAAACAAGAGGTCTCATGTAATCCAAAAGGACAGCATGAAATTCAAAAATAATAAATTCATTCAATCAACATTATTGTTGTTGTTGTTGATTGAATGCGAGAATCCGTTGTTGCGAGACTTTTTCGGTGGGCTGCTTTTCCCCTCTGCGCTCGCTGTGCTGCCGCTGCGAACAGGGCGGCCGCGTTTCCTCTCTGCGCTCGCTGTGCTGCCGCTGCGAACAGGGCGGCCGCGTTTCCTCTCTGCGCTCGCTGTGCTGCCGCTGCAAACAGGGTTGTTGGCAGACTTTTTTGGACGGCTGCGGTTCTTCGTGCAGTCAGGTGCAGCCTGTCAAGTATAGATCATTTTCTGTAGAAGGTGTTCTGCATGCAGCCACAGCAAACTCGAAATACCCCCCCCCCCTCTCGGGACCACTATGAAACAATCACCCCCCGGGGGGTATTTCGAGGAAATACGGTAGACCCCCGGGGGTATTTCAAGGAAATACGGTAGATCATGCGTCTTCACAATATAATGTGTGATGACAGTGAAATGACGCCCCAATCATTGCCACGATCACCACCATAAGTGATCGGTCGGTCACTGGTGGAAATCATGACAGACATAACGTAAATAAACCACAGACAAGAAGGCAATGCAACACGAACAAAAAGCCAATACAAGAATAATTCTGTCTGGTGCATCGCCTTTTTTTCTGTGGTCTATAAACGTTTTGCTGCTATCATTTCCAACAGCCGTTTTATCCTATTCTACAGACCTTAACAGTGATCAACCAAATGATTTCCACATACATTACGCCTTATTGAAAAATCCTTATTGTACTCACCTCGCCGGTGACAGCACCGTTGTTACAAGACTTTTTCGGCGGGCTGCTTTTCCTCTCTGCGCTCGCTGTGCTGCCGCTGCAAACAGGGCGGCCGCGTTTCCTCTCTGCGCTCGCTGTGCTGCCGCTGCAAACAGGGTTGTTGGCAGACTTTTTTGGACGGCTGCGGTTCTTCGTGCAGTCAGGTGCAGCCTGTCAAGTATAGATCATTTTCTGTAGAAGGTGTTCTGCATGCAGCCACAGCAAACTCGAAATAACCCCCCCCCCTCTCGGGACCACTATGAAACAATCACCCCCCGGGGGGTATTTCGAGGAAATACGGTAGACCCCCCGGGGGTATTTCAAGGAAATACGGTAGATCATGCGTCTTCACAATATAATGTGTGATGACAGTGAAATGACGCCCCAATCATTGCCACGATCACTACCATAAGTGATCGGTCGGTCACTGGTGGAAATCATGACAGACATAACGTAAATAAACCACAGACAAGAAGGCAATGCAACACGAACAAAAAGCCAATACAAGAATAATCCTGTCTGGTGCATCGCCTTTTTTTCTGTGGTCTATAAACGTTTTGCTGCTATGATTTCCAACAGCCGTTTTATCCTATTCTACAGACCTTAACAGTGATCAACCAAATGATTTCCACATACATTACGCCTTATTGAAAAATCCTTATTGTACTCACCTCGCCGGTGACAGCACCGTTGTTACAAGACTTTTTCGGCGGGCTGCTTTTCCTCTCTGCGCTCGCTGTGCTGCCGCTGCAAACAGGGCGGCCGCGTTTCCTCTCTGCGCTCGCTGTGCTGCCGCTGCAAACAGGGTTGTTGGCAGACTTTTTTGGACGGCTGCGGTTCTTCGTGCAGTCAGGTGCAGCCTGTCAAGTATAGATCATTTTCTGTAGAAGGTGTTCTGCATGCAGCCACAGCAAACTCGAAATAACCCCCCCCCTCTCGGGACTACTATGAAACAATCACCCCCCGGGGGGTATTTCGAGGAAATACGGTAGACCCCCCGGGGGTATTTCAAGGAAATACGGTAGATCATGCGTCTTCACAATATAATGTGTGATGACAGTGAAATGACGCCCCAATCATTGCCACGATCACTACCATAAGTGATCGGTCGGTCACTGGTGGAAATCATGACAGACATAACGTAAATAAACCACAGACAAGAAGGCAATGCAACACGAACAAAAAGCCAATACAAGAATAATCCTGTCTGGTGCATCGCCTTTTTTTCTGTGGTCTATAAACGTTTTGCTGCTATGATTTCCAACAGCCGTTTTATCCTATTCTACAGACCTTAACAGTGATCAACCAAATGATTTCCACATACATTACGCCTTATTGAAAAATCCTTATTGTACTCACCTCGCCGGTGACAGCACCGTTGTTACAAGACTTTTTCGGCGGGCTGCTTTTCCTCTCTGCGCTCGCTGTGCTGCCGCTGCAAACAGGGCGGCCGCGTTTCCTCTCTGCGCTCGCTGTGCTGCCGCTGCAAACAGGGTTGTTGGCAGACTTTTTTGGACGGCTGCGGTTCTTCGTGCAGTCAGGTGCAGCCTGTCAAGTATAGATCATTTTCTGTAGAAGGTGTTCTGCATGCAGCCACAGCAAACTCGAAATAACCCCCCCCCTCTCGGGACCACTATGAAACAATCACCCCCCGGGGGGTATTTCGAGGAAATACGGTAGACCCCCGGGGGTATTTCAAGGAAATACGGTAGATCATGCGTCTTCACAATATAATGTGTGATGACAGTGAAATGACGCCCCAATCATTGCCACGATCACCACCATAAGTGATCGGTCGGTCACTGGTGGAAATCATGACAGACATAACGTAAATAAACCACAGACAAGAAGGCAATGCAACACGAACACAAAGCCAATACAAGAATAATTCTGTCTGGTGCATCGCCTTTTTTTCTGTGGTCTATAAACGTTTTGCTGCTATGATTTCCAACGGCCGTTTTATCCTATTCTACAGACCTTAACAGTGATCAACCAAATGATTTCCACATATTTACATTACGCCTTATTGAAAAATCCTTATTGTACTCACCTCGCCGGTGACAGCACCGTTGTTACGAGACTTTTTCGGCGGGCTGCTTTTCCTCTCTGCGCTCGCTGTGCTGCCGCTGCAAACAGGGCGGCCGCGTTTCCTCTCTGCGCTCGCTGTGCTGCCGCTGCAAACAGGGCGGCCGCGTTTCCTCTCTGCGTTCGCTGTGCTGCCGCTGCAAACAGGGCGGCCGCGTTTCCTCTCTGCGCTCGCTGTGCTGCCGCTGCATACAGGGTTGTTGGCAGACTTTTTCGGACGGCTGCGGTTCTTCGTGCAGTCAGGTGCAGCCTGTCAAGTATAGATCATTTTCTGTAGAAGGTGTTCTGCATGCAGCCACAGCAAAAAATGGATGTTTGGATGCGCGGTGAAGCGTTGTGAAGTGAAGTCGCTTCCCGACGCTTCACGAACTTGCTCTGCGCTTCCACACGCTTCACGAAATTTTGCGTGACGACACTCCACGCTTCTTAACCTGGTGCTGGCATGGCACGCAAATGTATATGTGAGTGAAGCGTGTGGAAGCGCCAAGCAGCGTGAAGTGTCTTCCAAAATTTTTGGAAGCGCGTGAAGCGTTGGTGAAGCTAGGTGAAGCGTGTGGAAGACACTTCACCACAAATTTAATGATTCGTGTGGAAGCGTGTGGAAGCGGGCCGCTTCACGCGCATCCAGCCCGCTTCCCGACGGATCACACCCCCATTGTTTTGCTGTGAGCTCTACGTTGACAGATAAGATTACATTGGTAATTACTTTAAAGCTTCGTACTCTTTCAACATCGATCAAAAGTACTGTATTTCCTCAAATTAAACGCTAGGTCTGAGCGACCTGAGGTAAATACATATAAACCCCCTGAAGCTATTTCGAGTAAATACGGTAGCACCTCGGTACTCACCTCACCAGTGACAGTACCTAAGTTCAGAGACTGTCTCGGACAGCCGCGTTTACTCTTTGCGCTCAGTGTGTTGCCGCTGCATATAGGGGCGCCGCGTTTGCTCATTGCGCTCACTGTGCTGCCACTGCATACAGGGCTAGCCTAAAAAGGTACAGGCTTAAAATCGATTTTTCAAGCTGTCGTATTAAAATAATAGATTTTCAAAAAAACATCAAAAACGTAGGTGTTGACGCCACAACAAGTTTTCCATCACTACCCCCGACTCCCGAGTGCAGTCAATTCTTATTCGCCCAAATCAACACTCATCCGACACAAAATAACAAATTTCAATTTTTTTGTGTTTCTTTGAATTACCTGGAGAAGTAAAATTGAAAGGGTGACTTTCAAACTAAACAGGGTGCACGCCAGGTCCGCCACCCAAATTCTAAATCGGTGCCGGACGCCATATCTCCAGTTGTAGTGGGGGGATTTATACAGTGGTATACATTGTCCTCCAAGGGACATTCTAATGTAATTTTTTTCTTTTGCTGTCCAGTGCCAAACCGGGACAGCGAATTCTCAAAAATATCATATTATTTTCCAGCGGTCCACTTTCAGGGGGGTCGCCAGGGGGCTCAACCTTCCGTGAAAAGTAGTGGGGGGGTGTCGTGCACACCCCCTCAAAATTTCGATCAATGCCCCCCAACAGTTTTAGTTTCGCAGCTTGTTATATCAAAAAAACAAGGGGTGGCGGACCTCGCGTGGACAACGATTTAAAAAAAAAACTATTAGATTATACGGCGACATACACTCAGGTGGGTCGCCGACCTTCCCCAGCCCGTATATAGTAGTGGGTGGGTTTCGAGTATATGCCCTTAAAATTTCGAATTAAATCCCCCCACTACAACTGGAGATATGGCGTCCGGCACCGACTCAGAATTTGGGTGGCGGACCTGGCGTGCACCCTGTTTACTATTACTTTGCGCGAATTACTTTCAAAAATGACTAGTGGAAACTGTAGGGTATTCTAAACAACTCACCTTGCCAGTGCCAGCAGTGGTGTGTTTCTTTTGTGTCCTCTGGATACCATTTCGCACAGGATGAAGAAACATCGGCGCCAAGTCAAACAGATACTTCACCTTATCTTTGAACGTATCATAGCCTTCCACGTGCTCAGATATTCTCGCAGCCCGTTCACTGGCCCAAGAATTCTGCGTTGAAATGCAAGTACCGTAAATCCTCGAATAAGTCACCCTCGAAAAACTCCCCCCTCTTGTGAGCATGAAGAAATAATAACTCCCCCTCGAATAAGCCCCCCCCACTCAAAAAAATTCTGACGAAAAAAAACTCCCATGGAGATCAGGGACGTAGCCAGGATTTTTGAGCGGGGGGGGGGCGGATTGTATACGGAGCCCAGTGAACGGGGGGGGGGGGGCGGCCCCCCCTAAAATTTTACCCCTGTAGTAGAGGAGTGGCGTCATGGCGCTGGCGCCATTCGTAGGCGCCACGCCATGGCGCCACTGGCGTTGGCATTGGCGCCAAAACAGCAGTATACGTCTGTATTTTTCAGGCATATAAAGCGACATGGACTGGAATTTAGTCCATTTTGACTGGCTTTGACGCCGCGGAGACTGGTCAGCCGAAAATATACGTTGTGAAGTTATGCGCGCTTGCGAAATATGTCGACAAGATCGTCCTCTGAAATTGCCATTTCTGGCACATTTTTTGGTCCGGCCCGGGACCCCCGGCTATGTCCTTGATGGAGACTTATTCGAGGATTTACGGTAGATATGATGCACCGGGATGTTTAATATATTTACCTATGGTATTTGTTGGCATAATCACAAACAACAAAACTATGTCAGGCCAACCTGCGGACGCTCTGTGCTGTCGCCTCTTTGTAGTTCGGCATAAACACAATCATCAGCGAAAAGAACCTTATACAAGTGCTTGATGAAAGCAAAAACATTGCTGGAGTAATTCTTCATCGAGTGACTGAGTGCGTGTTGCATTCCTTCAGCAACATTGTTTGTAATGGGCAGCTGCTCCTTCACTCTTCCGGTCTGAAGAATGCGCCACCGCTTATGGCTCGTAATCGTAGTATACTCGGCGGACAGCACACCTAGTATGGAAACCTACCATAATTTAATGAATACCTATAATCTTGTGATAAATTACGTAAGTAATTATTCCATGGTAAAGACGAAATATTATGATGAAAAAACCGTATAATAATAATATGGTAAGTTTTCATACTTAGTGTGATGTCCGCCGCGTATAATGAACGAGATTCGAAATTCGAACACTACTTTTGGACAAAAAATCTAAATTCGAAATTAAATGTTTTGAAAAAAAACACACTTATAATCCCATCAAAATAATGCCCAAAATTTTCTATATGCTGAAAACTCTAAACAATTGAGTACAATTTTTTTCAATTTGAATACAATTTTTTCAAATTGTCAAATGTAAAGTGTCAACTGTTAATTTGTCGACCTGAGTATTTGCCGTTTGCCAATAGGAACTTTTCTGCGCCCAAACCCCACCCGAATAGCTGCTTTCGAAATTACCTGATTCCATTGGCGAATGTGATAAAGGGGGGATTTCCAGCCTCCATTTTCATCATGTCTACCTATATAAGTAGTCTCCACACTTCCTATTAATTTCTGGTACATGTCGTCACCTGGTGGCAATTCAGAAACTAGGCAGATCGCAAATTCTGTTCGAAACGGTGCCAGTAGCGCCAAAAAAACACACAGGGTGCGGCCAGTGGCGTAGCCAGGATTTTTGAGCGGGGGGGCGGATTGAATACGGAGGCCGGCGAACGGGGGGGGCGCCGCCCCCCCCCCCTAAAATTTCGCCTAAAACGATAGCGGAATGGACGGATGGCGCTGGCGCCATTTGTAGGCGCCGCGCCATGGCGTTGGCGTTGGCGCCAGTGGCTACAATAGAACAAAATTGTACCTAAATGTATGAAAATTGGTGCAAAATTTACCAATTTTTAGTGGTATTTTACACCTCTGAGACGCAAATAAGTGTGACAGAAATTTGGAAGTGCGAAATGCGCGCTCGCGCGCAAAATTTTTGCCGTCGACCTATAAAATCGCCATAGAAAAGTGTCATTCCCGGCAACTTTTCTGTCTGGCCCGGGAAGGGGGGGGGGGCGGCCGCCCCCCGCCCCCCCCCCTGGCTACGCCACTGGGTGCGGCAATTTAGACGCACCCTCTAGATTTCGAATAAAGTGTGCGCAGCAGTGTTGTGAAATACTGGTATTTTTGGAAAATGTAAACGTAAACGTAAATACCTTTTGCAAATTCAAAGTATAAATACTAATACGTAAGCCGTAATGTATTTTAAAATACCAAGTAATACGTAAAAAACGTAAACATAAAAAATCTATATGCGTACTATTTGCCATTGTGCATTTGAAAATAGGTACCATTTTTTACCATACATAACGGTATTTTCGAAATACGGAAACGTAAACTCCTAATTATGAAGGAGTGATGTGCACCGACTCACAAAATGCAACAAATGATCACTCAATGTAACCAGCACTCTTGAATAGCCAACTGCAACCGATCTGGGTTTCATCTGCAGCTTCTGTTTCGTCAATTGCCACGATGTGGTAGTATAGCGACATGAGGTGACAATTCTTGGTGTTTGCGTGAATAACTGAAGAACGAGTGGAACTATCGCAGCTAGGGTTGGCCAATGTTTTTTTAAACGTTTTTTATTTATAAAAAAACAACGTTTTTTTTAAAAAAACATGACGTCCGAAATGTTTGTTTTTTGAAAAAACATCGACCAAAATTTTTAGTACTAAGCACTAGGTATTTTGCAAAATTTTTGCGCGCAAGCGCGCAATTTCACACACAAATTGACATTGGTGGTTGTTTTCATTGGTTTTGTGGCATTTTTAGTATCAAAGTATCCATTTATATATGCTGAGTACCATGGGTTAATAAGCCTTCATATGTCGGTGTAGTATATAATATTGAGGTAATGTGCTTCCATGTACCACCACAGTGTGTAACTTCACTCCCAAAGTAACGACCTCCTTTTATGACCTTGTTTCATCGCTATTCAGTGCCAAACTTTACCTGAAGTCACGAACATTTGACTATAAGGCAATATACAAACGTATCGACAAAAAATGGATATTTTTGACACAAATCACCACTTATAATGCTATCCCATGGCTCAACAGCCATTATATGGTCAAATATAACATCACAGAGTATTGCCACTGCCTGATATACCTATATATGCTGACACAAGGTCATATCTGGGAGCTTTTAAAAAAAAACATTGAGTTAAAAAAAAACGTTTTTTTCCAACCCTAATCGCAGCCATATTTTCAGGGATCTTTTCCTATTCAGATGTTAATGTTGACCTAAAATTTGACGTTAATCCGACCACCCAGTGACAAGTTATTCGAAATCTAGAGGGGGCGTCTAAATTGCCGCACACTGTACACTACAGTACCAAATCATTCGCCATGTGTCCAATTTTTGAATTAGCACCACCTGATAAATATTTCTCTTTCAGCTTTGTCCATACCCCAGGCACATCACAAGGAGGCACGAACGCTAAACACGAAACCATGGCAACCTGCATATTTATGTTGTGTTTCAACAATGGAGTAGTGATATTTTTGTAATTGAATACCATATATCCTAGAATAATGTTGACCACGCGTTGTGAGCGTGAGGAAAAAATACCCCCCCCCCAATTATGCGTAGGAAACACTTCACAGATGTACAAAAACGTTTTATGTATTTATTGTGTAAATCTAACGTATTTCCTCGAAATACCCCCGAAATACTATGCAATGTTGCTTGCCTTATGTATTGTCATTTGTTATTGTTTTATTTGGTCATTTGTCAAATCTTTTTTCCAGAGTTTACCATTAATATTGACATTTAATCAGTCCATTTTAAATTTGCACACACATTTACACAAAATTTTAACATAAACAAACATAAATACACAAAAAAGTGCTTGGATTATGCCTTATTTTTGCTTGTATTATGCTGCAGTTAATGGCACAATAAGTGAGTGAATTTTGTATCTGAAGTGCTTAGATTAATTATGCCTGATTACTTGGAGTGTGGCTATTACCACTACGGTACTTAGTTCACACAAGACTGTTAAAAAAGAAACATACATAGTGCCGTGCATTGACCGCCCTGGCATCATTACCCTGCATTAGTTCTCCAAGTCGGCTGTCTTGCTTCGCAAATGCTTCGATGTTATGCCTAAAACATAAAACATAACGGTTTACGCCCAAACCGTCAGAGTGGCGACTCGTCATAGACTTTAATTGTCATACTCGTTGTCATGAAATGAATAGAGTGGAGAGCATAGTTTTTCGCAGAATCCTACCATAACTTAATGAATAAAATCTTGTGGTGAATTTCGTAATTAATTTTTCCATAGTAAAAACGAAATATTATGATGGACAAAACTGTAAAAAAATTTCGTTCATTATTCGCATGGACTATGGTAGGTTTCCATACTAGGTGTGAGTGATATCCGCCGAGTATATTTATGTGTCATTTCATTTCCATAACGATTCGGCGCCTGGCCACTTGGAACTAGGGGTGGCCAAAAAAAAGTTTTTTAACAACCTTTTTTTTCTTGAAACGTCAAAAAAACAACGTTTTTTAAATTTAAAACGTTTTTTTTCAAAAGCACCCAGCTATGATTATGGGTCAACATATACAGGTACATTAGACAACTGGCAGTACTTTGTGATGTTTTTATAGCCACAGAATGGCTTTGGGGCCATGGGATAGCATTATAAATAAGTGGGTATTTATGTCCAAAATGGTATCCGTTTTATGTCGACTTCTTACGTATATCGCCTTTAGTAGAATGTTCGTGACTTCAAGTGAAGTTGGGCATGGAAAAGTGCTTAAATAAGGTTATAAGAGGTACCCAGTTATGGTTATGGCTTATTATGACACAATATCATGAACAAATGGAAGGTTTCACACTAAAAATGCCTCAAAACCAATGAAGACAACCATTAATGCTAATGGGCATGTGAAATTGCGCGCTTGCGCGCCAAAAAATTGCAAAATACCTAGTGCTTAGTACTAAAAATTTTGGCTGCCGTTTTTTTAAAAAAACACGGTTTTGATACCTGTTTTTTCAAACGTTTGAAAAAAACGGTTACATGACAATATGGATTATGACGAGTTGGGAACACACCTGTATAACATACTCAAGTGACAATGCAAATGATTTTCGTGAAATGTACCCGATCCAATAATCTCAGAAAAGCCATCAAAAATAATAAAACCTTTTTGAGAACCAGTTAAAAAGGTTAAAAAGTGCTGGGAGATATAACGGATCATTGAATAATTTTTCAAAACATCAACGTCAAGGTTTTTACCATGATTTCCATGGTAAAGGGTTAAAGTTGAACTCACTTGAAATGAACGAAACATGCGCCTATTTGATCCTCGGAGAGTGAGAAGACCTCTGTCAGTGCCTTGACCGGGTTTATCTCGAGATCGGCCATCGCCGATGTAAGCTTCCAGTCGCGCGCACCACCAACTTCAGCTTCTACCTGCAGTAGATCAGCATAATTGAGACCTCCGCTCTACTTATCTACTGCAGCTTAAAATTTTCCATTATTTATACTAACTTCATCACACCTGAAGTTCAATAAAGTCCAGACAGAAAAATGACAAACCATAGCCTTCAATTTTTGCATCGCGACCATATACGTATCTGCCTTTTTATTGGACAGCAGGAAATACGCTAAAGTTAGATATCGACCGAAAACGCTCCCGACGACCAGGTAAGTTTGCGCGAATAATCCAGGACGGACAGCTGAAAGTTGGGCATGAAAATGAAAGGTTTTGGTACCGCTTTTGAAGATGCAATGTGAAAGTGCAAAATTTTGCGCGCAAGCGAGCATCGCTCCATCTAACAGGTATATTATTGGTAAATAGGTGGTCTACTCCCAATTCACAGTAAAAAACGCTAACTGCTTGTCTGTCGTACTGTATTTATTTACATACATATAAGCGATTTCTGGCGCCAGCGCCAACGCCAACGGCGCCATGGCGTGGCGCCTACGAATGGCGCCAGCGCCAAAACGCTATTCCGCCAGGTATAGGAAAGAATTTAGGGGGGGGGTGCTGCGCCCCCCCCTCGCCGGGCTCCGTAAACAAGCAGCCCCTCACTCAGTCCTACTAAATCCCCCACTAAATCCTGGATATGTCCCTGATCTCAGCCTTCGCGAATTAGAATCAAGCGCACTAGGACATCGGCATTGCATAGTTCTACACTACTAACCAAAGTTTCCATCAAGATAAATTCCTGAATTTCTGAACAGATGTCTTAATCGCCATTCGGATGAAATGATGATGACGCGACCATCATCAAGGTCCGGTTTTTTTGTTTCGGCTGCCGCTGCCCCAGCTTTTTTTGACTGCGATGTGAATTAAAGACAAATTGCGTGAATAGCCTAAATAGGTTAAAGAGCATACATCGTGGCTGTCATAGAAAATCGCCCGCTCTGGCGGGTACCCCCGGTATCGGTCCTCTTCTTTCAGTGCGAAATCCAGGGATGTTGGCATTGGCTCAACGCCCCTGACGGCCCTTCTAAATTTTCGTATTGCTTTGCAAGTGGACTCCATCGGCGGGCCATTAGCAGCGTTTCCAGCCATCTGATCAACGGAAAACAATTATTTACCGTTTATGACAAAATATAGAAATAAACCTGAAAACAACATAAAAATTTTAACTGACCGATTCAGTCAATCCCGCTACAAGCTTCCTCGGGCTGGCATCCGATATCTTAGACATAAACTTGGCAGAACTCGTGATTCCGTATTGCAGTGCCTCTGCATGAGACGCGTTGTGACCCATGTGCTGTCCAGATATCTGCCGCACCTGGAAATAATGTTTGTTTTTTTAAACCATTTTTCATAAACTGATAAATTCACCTTTAACTCTTAACTTTGTTGTTAATTTTCATTTTAAAACTATATTGAACTCTCAATTTTCCTAAAGCATGGAGCTAACAGATGTACCCAATGTGGTAGCAAGTAAACTAGGTATGTAAACTGGTGAAACTAGGGTTGGCCCGGGGGTTTTCTCAAAGGTTAAAAAAACGTTTTTTTACCCCACCATTGAAACCGGTTTTTTAAAACCCTGGCCAAAATGTTCAGTACTAAGCACTAGGTATTAGGGTTCAAACGGGACCAGTTTTTCGGACCGGGACCGGGACCGGGACCAGAAATTTCCTTATGTCGGGACCGGGACCGGGACCGGGACTGGGGGGTCGGGACCGGGACCGGGACCGGGACTGGCTTTTTTCAATTGTCGGGACCGGGACCGGGACTGGGGGGTCGGGACCGGGACTGGGATTTGCCGAACCAGGTACCGGCAACGCGGTATTGTTTGAACCTTATTGGTATGTAAAATCCAGCCAATGTTGTTCCACACACCTCCACTGTGTGAAGGACCACTCTCAATGTATTAGCCTTTTCTTGTAACATTATTCAAGCAGTATTCCATTGCCATCTTCACTTGAAGTTGTGAATATATGATGAAACGCAATGTACACAGGATTTTTTTGGGTGGGGGGGGGGGGCGGCGCCAGTTGTAGGTGCCAACACCATGGCAGTATTGGCGCTGGCGTTGGCGCCAACGTCTACAATATAGTTATCTTTATATATTATACCTATATTTCGTACTAGAATCATGTTGGGGACCTTTCTATGCTGTCACATTATGGAAAAATACATTGGCTGGGTATTTGCGCGCTTGCGCGCAAAATTTTTTTAGATGTTCCTACAAATTCGCTTAAGAAAAGTGCCATTTCTGGCAAATTTTTTTGAAAAATATGTTTTTTCCATCCCTTGTCGGGACCGCTATAAAATTCCGGGACCGGGACCGGGACCGGGACTGGGTCGTCGGGACCGGGACCGGGACTGGCTTTTTTTAATTGTCGGGACCGGGACCGGGACCGGGACTGGGGTGTCGGGACCGGGACCGGGACCGGGACCGCCCCAGTCCCGACTTTTTGCCGAACCATGTACCGGGACCGCGGTCCCGTTTGAACCCTACAGTAGGTATTCTGCATTTTTTGCGCGCAAGCGTGCAATTTCACCTGCACTTGACCATTCGTGGTGGTTTTCATTGCTTTTGAGACACTTTTTGTAAAAGCTTCCATTTGTTATATCATATAGTATATTATATCCAGCCGTTGTGCTCCACATAGTTCTATAGTGTGAAACATCACTGTCAACGTGAACGTATTAGCCTTCTTCTATAACCTTATTTAAGCAGTTTTCCATGCCCAACTTCACTTGAAATCATGAACATTTGAAAAAAGGCGATATACGTAATAAGTCGAAATAAAACGGATACCTATTTTGGACATAAATACCCACTTATAATGCTATCCCATGGCCCCAAAGCCATTCTGTGCCTATAAATAACATCACATAGTACTGCCAGTTGTCTAATGTACCTGTATATGTTGACCCATAACCATAGCTGGGTGCTTTTGAAAAAAAACGTTTTAAATTTAAAAAACGTTGTTTTTTAAACGTTTTTTTTAAATAAAAAAACAGGGTCGTTAAAAAACTTTTTTTGGCCATACCTGGTTCCAAGTTTTTGACAGAAATCACCACTTATAATGCTGTCCCATGGCTCCACAGCCATTATACGGCTATATATAACATCACAAAGTACTGTCACCTGTCTGATATAGCTGTATAGGTAGACTCATAACCATATCTGGAAACTTTTGAAAAAAAACCTGTCGTTGAAAAAAACCGTTTTCGGCCATCCCTAGGTGGAACATCTAAATGAGAAATTTTGTACCTCCTTTTTCAAAACAATCGCGCAGGAAAATGCGCAGCCCAATTTGTCTGTCATTTGTTGTGTGGGTGCCCCCAACATTTGACTACATATCTGTCAAGTGCCACCCACTGCACCCTCCCCGATGTGCTGCTACAGTTTGATAAAACATGGCTGCGGGACAGAGTGCGGCCATTTTTATGTGATGCCAACACTCAATTTATTGATGACAATGTCATCATGACATTTAATGTGGTATTCTGCAAAAACTTTTGCTCACAAGTGCGCAATTTTCACAACATTGTTTTGACTAATTTGCAGCCTTTTCATTTCCACTGCTATGTCATATTGTTATAAGTTATGATTATTTATGATTATGTAATTAAATTTTGTGTCAATTTATGAAGTAAATGTTGTCTAGTCCGGTATTGATAAATTTCTGACAATAGGCAATTTATTGCAAAATTGAAGATTTACTGTACAGTACAGTCTACCGCAAAATAGAAAATTTACCATTCGTACGGTTTACAGCGAGGTCGTACCGTTGTGCAACCTAAATGCAGTCGTTGCATGGCTGCATTTTCATAGTAATGTGAAATGTGTTTCATAGTTTTAGATTTTATAATTTTGTGAAATTCTCATTTAAATTTTCCACCAGTTTATTTACCCCAGCATGTGTAAAATCTATAAACAGAAAAAACGGCCATCCCTACACCCACGGTGCCATTTATCGGCCCCCCTGCTGTGCGAGCATAGTCATCCTCTCCAATATCCCGCGACACGCGCAATAATGCCATACACCCAACTTTTCTCCGACTGCTGCATCGTAATCCATATGTGCCATCCTTGCATTGTCGATGCACATTGAACCTGAATCCTCTAAAATAAAACGTGTTGTAGACCTGTTTGGAGCGGACGGATGGATACCACTGGCCAATCATGGATGCCTGCAACATGTGTGCAAGAAAAATATATGGGGGTTTAGTTAGGTTGCAAGGGTTTATGATGTATACTCGGCAGACACGATACTCTACAAACAAATAGGAGTTATTGTCTGGCAGACGGCCAACCGAGAACTTATGGAAGGCGCGATGACGACGAAGTTATTGCAAAATTGCAAAATACCTAGCAGTGTGACCCATATACTATGTACATGCCAAAACTTAGACAGAATGCGAAATGACATTGCCACTCTTAAATGTGTGTATAACTGTGCATCTAAATATGACGTGCTTGATGGAAATGTTTGTAGCAGACACAGAGATTTGATAGATAAGTTGGTTTGCACTGAGTTATGCTCGATGCATTAGATAAAAATTTGTAAAAGAATCAATTACATGTATGTGATAATAAAACTTCTAAAGAGAAAACCTCCAAATTTTTCAGATCATGGAATGAGCATCATTTTCCAGGTCATAAATCACTTTGGATTTGGGTGGTGTGCCATTGGAAGAATGCTCGATAACAAAGGGTGATTGAAGTAATGTTAGGTGACATTCTTTATGTTTTTGTTGACATTGGAATTTGTTAATTCTTGTGTTGACATTTATATATATTTCCTACATACTGTATCCTGTGCGGAAGGACCAGACCTAATCTTGGCTGTCCCTTATGTATGAGTAAAATTGTTTGTACGTTGATCCGCTCTACCTTTAATTAAATTAAGTGATGACCATCAGACCAACGTGATCGGGACGAAGGTGATCACGTCATGAGTGTTTCCCCCGGAAAAATGTACGGCGTTTTGCCATCCGAGTATATCAAAATTTGACAAATGCATCCAAAATTGTGCGGACAAACCTGTTCATGTTCATCGTTTGAAGACGCCGACGCCATTTCGTGCACGACAAACTGCGTATATCTATTTTATTTTTTTTTAATTTTCGACACGGATTGGAGGGGAAAATACAAGGTATGACAACTTGGCAGCTTGCCAAAAAAACCCGACCAAAAATTATTTTTAAGTCGCCGTAAATATAAAAGGCCAAGAATAGGTATATAACCATCTATATAGGCGAAAATATCTATTAGAAAGGTGAAGATTGGCAAAATAGAGCTAATTTAAGTGATTCTGAGCAAGTGCTCTCACTGTCGTTCGTACAATACGCAACAGATAACTTGGACAGTAGCCAATTTGGCATAAGTCAAATCTGTTGGTAAGTCCTCAAGACATCATACGGCATGACCGCCATTTCAAGACATCTCAAGGGTTCTAGCGAAAAATTCATGTAATATCATTTTGCATCTGAATAATTATGATTCAATTGACTATCACATCTGAAAAAGGACCAGTGACAGCATTCGCAATAAAAATAAAACCTAAATTACACGATTCTTACGCTTGAAACTTTTTTTGGAATAGCGCCAAAAAGTTGCGAAAGAAAAGCAATCGACCGGAATCGGGACCGAGGTAGCGGGACCATAGGCAGGCAAGCAGGAAACCCTAATCAAAAAGATGGAACATCATGGGCATATTTTTATCTGTCCGTACTGTGGGACCAATTTTTCTGACCGGGTACTGTTCGAAATTCACATGGCTGGAGAACACACTATCGCACATTACCACACTCTCCGGAATAGATCTATCAAGGTCAGTGGTAGGGTTCAAACGGAACCCCGGACAACTTTTATGGCTCCAAGAGTGTTTTCAGACTTTTCTTGGTGACTCTGAATGCCAAAATTTCGGCCTAAAGTTCAATAACCAAGACCCAAATCCCGATCCCGAAAAACCTCCAATATCAAGGGTGAAAAATTGGCGTTTTGGACTGATAAATGTTAATGAAAACATCCAGCATCCATTTGCACCACTTTTTCTGGCTTCAAGTGTTTTTAGACCATTCTGGGTGACTCTAAATGCCAAAATTTTGGCCAAAAGTTCAATAACCAAGACCCAAATCCCGATCCCGAAAAACCCTCAATCCCAATACCGATCCCATGCCCTCAATTGATTGTCACTCAGAACAAATCTGTGAGCATGAGGGTCGAGGACCGATGGCTGAAAGTCGTCATCGAGTGCATTATGTGCAAGGGAAAATGCTCCGGCAATCACAAGTCAAAGGATAAGTGAAAAATTTGCAAATGTTATTGTTATCTGTTTTGTATTGTGAACTGATGATATAAGAACGTTTTTTATGTGCATAATAATTTTTGGTACAATGGATGCATAAACTTTTGATCGACAAGGCATTTATGTCAAAACCTAACATGATAGATGACATCCACCACACATCATCATTGCTAAAGTTGCAGTAGCGATCTCCGGCATGAGAACCTAATGCAGCAAAAAATTCGCATTCGACAAGCAAACGATAAAACGTGATAAAACTTGTTGAATGTTGAGATCAAAAATGAAAATTTTCGGTACTTTAGCGGGGGTGTGGGGGGCGGATCCCCCCAATACTCGAATTTTGAAATGATTTTTGTGGATTACATGAAAAATTGATCTCATTGGAGATCTCATCGGCGCATTGGAGCCGCAAAAAAATCGCCAAAAAATCTCACAAAAATTCACCAAAAAATCTCACAAATCAAATCATTTCTTATCTCCTTTCTTCTTATCTCCTTTCTTCTTATCTCCTTTCTTGTTTATTTTGCTTCTCGTTTGCGGGCCCGGGCTGAAAGAAAGTGGGGTAAAATTGAGAAGTGAGGGTGGGTTTAAGCAGGGACGTACGCAGGATTTTTGAGCGGGGGGGGGCGGATTGTATACGGAGCCCGGCGAACAGGGGGGGGGGGCGGCGCCCCCCCCCCCCTAAAATTTGGCCCTATAGTAAAGGAATGGAGCCATGGCGCTGGCGCCATTTGTAGGCGCCAGCGCCATGGCTGTATTGGCGTTGGCGCTGGCGACAACGTATACTATATAGGTATCTATTAAGACCTATATATAGTTACTATGACCACGTTGAGAACTTTTATAATGCTGGTTAGACTCCTGAACTTCTACATTAAACAACAGGTTGTGGTTTGCGCGCTTGCGCGCAAAAAATTTTCAAAGTACCTACAAAATCGCTTTACAAAAGTGCCATTCTTGGCAAATTTTTATGGCCGGCCCGGGAACGGGGGGGGGCGGCCGCCCCTCCCCCCGCCCCCCCCCCCCCTGCGTACGCCCTTAAGTTTAAGTGTATGAGCTGTTCCTAGGGTTCAAACGGGATTGACTTTTCGGGATCGGGATCGGGATGGGGATTCACTTTTTGAGATTTCGGGATCGGGATCGGGATGGGGATTCACTTTTTGAGATTTCGGGATCGGGATCGGGATTGGGGTTTCGGGATCGGGATCGGGATTGGTATTTTGAGATTTCGGGATCGGGATTGGCCGGGATTGGGGTCACGGGATCGGGATTGGCATTTTTTCGGGATCGGGATTGGGGTCCTGGGAAAGAGATTTTCGTCACTGTTCTGGCATTCACAGTTGTTCATCAAGGTCTCAAAACACTGTTGGATGCCAGAAGAGTGACATAAAATGGACGCTGGGGGTTTGCGTTCACATTTTTGCACGCAAAAATGTCATTTTTTCACTTTTTATAATTTCCACTATTTTTTCCGGGATCGGGATCCCGGACTTGGGAGATTCTCGGGATCGGGATTTGAAAGTTTTCGGGATCGGGATAGGGATTGGTATTTTTGGATTTCGGGATCGGGATCGGGACTGCTAAATCCCGGAATTTCACGGGATCCGGGATCGGGATCCCGTTTGAACCCTAGCTGTTCCTCATCAAATAATGTGATATTGTCAGAATGTTCTGCCGCAACCCCCACCCAACGCACGTATCGTGTGGTTCAAAAAACTGCTGAACATCGATGAGATATTTTAGGCCCATTTCAGGTCCCGGAAAATCAGTGACAGTCTCCTTGATTTTTGCCGCACGCTTCCTCCACTTCGGTTGCTGCGTGTGTACACGATATACAACCGACGCCATAAAAGTCGAACTCCGAAAAAGCCAAAAAAATTGTACTAAGGATAAGGCTGGAAAAAAACGTTTTTTTACTCGATGTTTTTTAAAAGCTCCCAGATATGACCTTGTGTCAACATATATAGGTATATCAGACGGTGGCAATACTCTGTGATGTTATGTATGACCATATAATGGCTGTTGAGCCATGGGATAGCATTATAAGTGGTGATTTGTGTCAAAAATATCCATTTTCCGTCGACATGTTCGTATATCCCCTTATAGTCAAATGTTCGTGACTTCAGGTGAAGTTTGGCATAGTGGAATAGTGATGAAACAAGGTTATAAAAGAAGGTTGTTACTTTGGGAGTGAAGTTTCACACTGTGGAGGTACATGGAAGCACATTACCTCAATATTATATACTACAGCGACATATGACGGCTTATTAACCCATGGTAGCACATATAAATGGATTCTTTATACTAAAAATGACACAAAACCTATAGGGCCCACACACACTAGTTGACATCGCAAATTCGCGTCAACTCAGTGTCAATTGAATAAAACAAGAAGTTTGTAAAAAGCATCACACTTAACAGGAACAATGAAAATGAAGTGTCATGATGTAAAATTAACTACCTATGCTCTATCAGATAGAGAAGTTGAAATCACAGTATAACTTATTTTGACATTTAGTTGACATATAGTTGACATTTAGTTGACACGAATTCAGTTGACATCCAGTGTGTGGGTGCCAATAAAAACAATCACCAATGTCAATCTTTTCAAAAGCCGATATACAAAACAAGTCGGCATAAAACAGATATTTTTGACAGAAATCACCACCACTAGTTTAATCTACCGTAAATTTTCGAATAAGTCCCCGGGGGAGTTATTTTTTCGTCAGAATTTTTATCCATCCCTAGTCTAATTTCGTCGATTGTTTGTCCCGATAACCGAATCTGTATAAACTATTTAGGTATGTTGACTCATAACCATATATTTACCTAGGTAAGATATTTTTCATCGTTGAAAACTCGTTGAAAAACTGAATGTTGACGCGAACGCCAACCACTGACCACATTCATACATTCAATTCAACATGTTCAAATAAGTTTGGAATGCTTTGTAAAAACACAAAAGAAACTAACACATTGAGACGGTTCGCGCTTACCCCTCACCAATTCAGAGTGCAGCACCGTCTCTCTGCAGAAGTAATTATGGAGCTCTTGAAAATACCTCCAGTAATTCTGAGCGCCGCCTAAGTCGTGTTCCAACGCGACACGAATCGCATTCTGTCGTCTCCCTTCAAAAATGTTGTTCGTGGTAGGACGATCATTAAGCACGCGATCGACCTACACGGTTGCTACTAATTAGTAATAACTTCCGTATTACCTTGAATTACCCCCATGGGGGTTTATTTTTTCGTCAGCCAAGTTTGAGGGGGGTTAATTCGAGGGGGCACTAGTATATGAATGATGCGCTTCTAAAAGTACCGAACTACAAACTTTTCAAATTTGAGTTAATACTCACATGTACTTGTGAGTAAATTACTTTTTATCCCAGGAAAATGTGAATTCGAGTACTTTTTCATGGAAAATGCAAAAGCTACTACTTTTAACATGTGAGAGTTGTTTTTACACTGGAAGACATATTAAATGTCGTTTTAAAGTGATCATTAAGTATTTTTTGGAAAAATGGGCCCACACACGCTAGTTGACATCGACACCAAATGTCAACTGGTTCCTATCCCAATTCAAAGCTTGCGTGCAAACATCGTTATTCGACTCTTCAGCAAGAGTTGAATCGGGATCGGAACCAGTTGACATTTGGTGTTGATGTCAATTAGCGTGTGCGGGGCCAATGATACAACTTCTTCAAAATTTTCTTATTTTATCAACAAAAAATTGCGATTTTAGCAGTGAAAAATACATTTTCTGTACACATGATTTTTTCTTCAAAAGTACGCGTAAAGGTGAGTGAAACATTGAAACAGCTGTGCATGCGCGTACCTGATTCCAAAAAGCAATTGGGTGAATTGGCTTGCAGTAAATACCCTGAGAATTCTGGCCGCCGATGTACAGTCGCTCGAAAGTTTTCAAGAATGCCTGAAAATAGTCCTCCTGTAGTTTGTGCTTCTTCAATGAAGCATAGACCGCCAGAACATGCTCCCGAGGTACAAGAGCCAGACAGCCGAGCAGATTGACCTGTGTAAAAAAGCAATATGGATGCATGTAGACAATGCAGTTTAATGCCGGTCCAGAGATACTAATCCCGCTCCCGTACTAATCTCACGTGTTCAGATAACTTTTTAAACCTTATGTTCACAGTTACCTAGCATTTAAATCAAAGCGTGTAAATGTGGACCAATTTACAAATACCAATTCATTCATTTGTCGATCAAAACAGGGCAAGGCAATGCATTTAGCGGCCTTGAATTCCCTGAAAAACCTGCTGAAAAAATCGAAAAGCCCAAAAAAAATTCGAAAACTCAAAACCATTTTTGCCATCGTTAATTATTACAAATGAAACAAATGAACAAACACGGAATTGCGCTTCGGACGCAGCATCACGCATTTGTTCATAGAGGTCGCAGTGCGACTGCGCTAGTCGCTGGATGCTATGTCTGCGTGGTGCAAAATATTCAGGATCTTGATTAGGGATGGAAAAAACAATGTTTTTCAATAACACGGTTTAAACACTTTTACAAAAAAATTGTAAAAACTTCTAAAAAAAAGTTGTTTAAAAAAACCCGGCCATGCACACATCACTCACTCCACTTGATAATGGGAGGTAGCCATCTGCTCGCTCGACAGGCCGAATACTTCTTTGACTGCGTTGATAACGACGTATTCACAGTCAGTCATGGTCGAACCCAGCGTCCACGCGATGTCGCCATTATGTCTCTCCACCTAGGTGTGTATGGGCGATATATGTGAAATACCTATATGAAATACGTATTCTGTACTCGCGTACGTTCAAAAGGTATTGTTCCGGAGGAAATGTATTTATGCAGTATTCGAGTACACGTATTTAAGCAAACGCTCCGCAAGCGCGCAATTTCACACACAAATTGACATTGGTGGTCGACATCGCCCCCCCTGGCTACGTCCTTGGGAACATATATGGGAGCTGTTAAAAACGTTGTTTTTTTAAACGTTTTAAATATATAAAAAAACATGACATTAAAAAATTTTCCAACCCTAAGCGTGCGTACATTGCTGTACAGTATTGCCATTGACCGCGCGTTATTGACCAAGACAAGTAATTTGCCCTCATATTACAACAATGAAACCGACCATCTTCTTCAACACTGCGAGAGCCTTTGTAAATGTTTCTTTTGTCTTGTTCGACAATAAGAAGACAGCGTGGGTCCGATATTCACCATATCCATCATCCGCAATTATCAGGTAGATCTGCTTGAACGGAATCGGGGTGACATCTGAAACACGCATATCGATTTCACGGTTACCGTATTTCTTCTAATAGAACGGCATACCTCCATAGAACGGCACCTCCAATGGAACGGCAGGTTTCAGCACTTTTTTACACCCACGAAAGGAATAGAACGGCAGCCTCCAATAGAACGGCAGCTAGGAATTACGTTGAACTAGGGATGGCCAGCGCTTTTTTTCAAAAAAACGTCGCTTTTTTAAAAAAAGCGCAAGCGTCCCAGCGCTTTTTTTTTAAAAAAAGAGCGCTGGCAAAATTTTTTGTACCTATGCACTAGGTATTTTGTAATTTTTATGCGCGCAAGCGCGCAATTTCACCAGGAATAACGTTGGACTAGGGATGGCCAGCGCTTTTTTTCAAAAAACGCCGCTTTTTTTAAAAAAAAGAGCGCTGGCAAATTTTTTTGTACCTATGTAATTTTTTGCGCGCAAGCTCGCAATTTCACCATTACATTACCACTGATGGTTGTTTTCATTGGTTTTGTGTTATTTTAGTGTCATTCTTGCATGCTATCATATAATAATAAGCTGTGATATGTAAGTGTAGTATATAATATCCAGCCAATGTGGTTCCACATACTTCTACAGTAGGAAACGCTAGTCTCAATGTATTAGCCTTCTTTTATAACCTTATTCAAGCACTTCATGCATTCAAGCATTTCATGCCTAACTTCATTTGAACTCATGAACATTTGACAATAAGCAATTTACATAATGAGTCGACATAAAAAGTGGATTTTTTTGCATAAAACCCCACCTGTATTACTATCCCATGGCTCCACAGCCATTCTATGACTATATATCATCACAAGTACTGCCACTTGTTTGACTTAGAACCATATTTGGGAGCTTTCTAGGGAAATGTTTTTCTTGGAAAAAAAGCGAAAAAAGCGCGTTTTTTTTTTAAAAAGCGGGGTCGTTAAAAAAAGCGCTTTTTTCCATCCCTAGTTGGACGGTGCCAAAACACAAAAATATTTGAAAAAATGGTGGCTAACGCTTGCCAACCCTAGGGGCTAGTAGGGTTCAAACGGGATCCAAACGGAATTCAACAAGCATGCCAAACCAACAAAAAGTCCCATCCATGAAGAGGTGCTTAGCCTTGCTCAATGCCGTCAAATTCCAAGGCAGGGAGAAGAGCTGAATGCGAGTTTTCGGGCCGACGGTGTATTTCTCTTCGTCATTCAGTTTCGTAGGCTGCGGTTTGGATGAAGAAAATGTATGATACATACACAACAAAAAATAACTTTCTAGTTGTATTCTAGTGTTAAAAAGTATGTGTGTGAATATATTAGATATTTAGATTACCGTATATCCTTGAATAAGACCCCAGGGGAGTTATTATTTCGTCAGAGGTTTTTTTTGGGGGGGGGGGGGTATTCAAGGGGGGTGTCATTCAAGGGGGAGTTATTTCCGGCCAAATGCAAAAGTGTATATAAAGTAGAGATGGCCGGCTGTGAGTGCGTAGTGGTACTCGTCAGCGAGCTATGACTTGGGATGGAAACCTGTTTACTTTTGGGTCGATGTCAACCAGAGACGTTCACAGGAGGGCGGGGGCGCCCCCCCTACGCATGTTATATATAATTCATTTTTTACTGTCCAGAGTCATTTTACTCCGTATACAATCCGCCCCTCGCTCAAAAATCCTACGTACGTCCCTGATGTCAACTATAGGTTGATGTCGATTTCGTTTGTCAATGCTTCCATTTTCGGATCGATCAAAACACCCCAACCCAACCCCACTCACGTCTGCACTATCGTACACGAGTAAAAGTGGCTTCTCACTCCGAGGGAGGCCCTCGGCGCCCGGTTCTTCAGAATAACGCCTCTGATCCAGGGTCACTTCGGTGTCCAGATGGAACTGTGCTTCAGTCGATATTTTACCGTGGCATTTCTCATTCACGCGACGCATGGCGCGCTCCAATGAGCCAACTTGGAATGTAGGGTATGTTTCTTCAGAGTGCTGCGCGTAAAAATATAGGTTGAGGGGGTTTATGATGTGGGATAGGAAAACCGTTACGTGGGGTATGGGTAGGGTTGGAAAAAAGTATATTTTTTGTTTGTCTGCGGTGTATTGACCTTTTGTCCGTGTTGCATTGCCTTGCCGACCCAGACATAGACAATTGAGGTCTCTAAAAGTTCTTCTGAAAGTCGACAAGTCCATAAAATGTGATTTTGAGTAAATCGCATTTAGCATTGAAAAAAATGTCCGATTTTGAGAAAATATAATTAAATAAATAAATAGGTAAAAACAAATCACATTCACTCACAGAAATAAATACACTGACAAATATCAACAAAAAAATTTTCCAAAAGAACCATTTTTGTCAAAAAGCCATAGCAGTGGGGGTTTGAAATGTTACCAGTAGGGTTGGGACGATATATCGTATCGAATATCGAATATCGGATATCGACCATTTTTTCATATTGAATATCGAATATCGATATCGAAAATTTTGAAAAAATATCGAATATCGATATCGAATATCGACCATTTTTTCGATATTTTTCGATATTCTGATATTCTTTTTGAGGTATTTGTGATCCCATAAAAAATGGCTGAAGCCAACAAAAAGTGAATGCTGCCAGCCTGCCACCAAACACGTATGCTTATGAATGCACAAAGTAATATATCATATATAAATGCCATGTTATTTTCACATTGAGCTATCAAAAGTAGGATATCAAGGGTAATGTATACACATCCTTACAAAATATATGATATTAACACAGCAAACTCCATCACAAGGAAACCATTTCACCAAACCTTTGCATGGCAGCATGGCTCAAAAATTTATTTTAAAATACCAACATTTTTAAAATGTAAAAAGCCAGCCACCCCTAGTCACAAGTATGACCTGAAGTGTTTGCTTAATAATTTTTCATCTTGTTCAGATAATTTGATTCATCCTGTTTTCATTTCATTACCTCATTTCAACTGTTGTGAGCCTCATTTGAAAAGATTATCAACCATGTTTGTGTCCAAATGGAAATACAATATGCCCCGCTGTACTAAAATATCGAAATATCAAAAATATCGAAATATCGATATCGAATATCGAGCATATTTTCATATCGAATATCGATATCGAATATCGAGGGTCCATATCGTATCGATATCGAATATCGACTTTCAGAAAAAAAATATCGAATATCGAATATCGATATCGAAAAGTCATATCGTCCCAAGTTCCCAACCCTAGTTACCAGTCAAGAATATTTCAAAAATATATTTTCATGAAGCTATCATAACACAAATGCCTCTTCCCAACCCACCCAATCAATGTGTACTTTTGAGTATTTTCAGGAAAAAACGTATTTCTCACAAATTTTGAATGTCATGCTGGTGGGAAAAAGAAAATCGACTTCACAAAACAGTTTTGTAAAAAGCGACAGGCTAAAAAGAGCCCTCACAGTAGGGTTGGGGAACTGAACCGACCCGAACCAAACCGAGAACCGAGCACTATTTTGGAACCGAGAACCGGAACCGAGCTTGAGAACCGAACCGGAACCGAGAACCAGCACTTATACCCGGAACAGAAGTAAATACCTGAAAGAACCGAAATTTTCTAGGAATCTTAAAGTTTTTAAACAGCGTTTTTCAACACCTACATCTAAGCCTTTAAACAGCAGCTGAACATCTTGGTGCGTGTTCAGAATTGCAAAATTCATCTGTTTGAAAAATGATTGCGTGGGAGCGTGTACTTTCACATATACTCCAGCGACATTACACCTTACAATGAAATCTACCATATGTCTAATGCAAGGCGGGGGAGTGGAACCAGCGAACCCGCAATATATAGGTTTCAATGTTTATCAAAAAAGTCCCTCCAAATAGATTGATTACCGTCCCTCCCCGCCTGGAGCGACTCAAACAGCCAGCGTTGCGTCGGAAGAGCTGCCTGCAATCAAGGCCTGCAGGCAGCTCTTGCGAATTGGCAACGGCATATTTTGGTAACAATTTGGTGGGCGCCAAATTGTGTGCGGCAATCGCTGCTATCTCATGGTATTACAGTTGGGCAATTGAAACATATAAATTGCGGGTTCAAGTGTTTCATGGTTACGGTCAATGTGATTACTTCGATGTGAAAAAAAATCAAATTATGACATCAGATCCAGCCGGTGTTTTTGTCTAATATATACATAAACATAATTTTTATAGGTTTTTTATGAATACACATGTATATATGCATGTATTATAGACTTTGACAAATTTGATTATTGATCTAAATTTTGAAAATGGATGCATGTGTGTACTTATGTGAAGTGTGTTGAAGTAGGTACCTTAGGTGTTTACCATATTTCCTCGAAATACCCCCCCTCGTTTGACCCCCCCCTCTCGAGACCACTATGAAACAATCACCCCCACCCCTCGAAATACCCCCCCCCCAAATTGAGTGTAAAGAGAACGTACATGACAAATACGGCAGTTTATGTTCTGCGTAGTGCAGAACACACGTTAAAACAGTGTCGGAATCACGTTAGAACAGTGTTTATACCATCTACATACTAATATTAGTCGACAGAACCTTATAAATGGCAGTTTTTGTTGCATTTTTCGACGTCTGCGTACGTTTCAGATGACAATTTCGTACTTGGATTTCAAAAAAATATCGAGCATATTTTCATATCGAATATCGATATCGAATATCGAGGGTCCATATCGTATCGATATCGAATATCGACTTTCAGAAAAAAAATATCGAATATCGAATATCGATATCGAAAAGTCATATCGTCCCAACCCTAGTTACCAGTCAAGAATATTTCAAAAATATATTTTCATGAAGCTATCATAACACAAATGCCTCTTCCCAACCCACCCAATCAATGTGTACTTTTGAGTATTTTCAGGAAAAAACGTATTTCTCACAAATTTTGAATGTCATGCTGGTGGGAAAAAGAAAATCGACTTCACAAAACAGTTTTGTAAAAAGCGACAGGCTAAAAAGAGCCCTCACAGTAGGGTTGGGGAACTGAACCGACCCGAACCGAACCGAGAACCGAGCACTATTTTGGAACCGAGAACCGGAACCGAGCTTGAGAACCGAACTGGAACCGAGAACCAGCACTTATACCCGGAACAGAAGTAAATACCTGAAAGAACCGAAATTTTCTAGGAATCTTAAAGTTTTTAAACAGCGTTTTTCAACACCTACATCTAAGCCTTTAAACAGCAGCTGAACATCTTGGTGCGTGTTCAGAATTGCAAAATTCATCTGTTTGAAAAATGATTGCGTGGGAGCGTGTACTTTCACATATACTCCAGCGACATTACACCTTACAATGAAATCTACCATATCCCACCTGAATAAAAGAACAAAAAAAAAAATCATCATATTTATCAAATTGCTTTGATACATATGATGAAATTTTTTATGTTCGTTTATTCAGATGGGATATGGTAGATTTCATTGTAAGGTGTAATGTCGCTGCAGTATACACATTATCACTGGTAGTAGTTTTCATTGGTTTTGTGGCAGTTTTAACCGTAGTTGGCAAAAGTTATTTATGATTGTACACATGTAAACTTGGGTATATTGTTTTTCTGTTGTTCAGCCGATTATTACCCGATACCCGGTTTTTTTATTACCCGGAACAGAAATTTTGATCATTTTAGAACCGAAAGAACCGAACCGGAACCGTGTTTAAGAACCGAACCGAGAACCGGAACCGAAAATTTTCAGGAACCGAGAACCGATACCCGAACCGAACTCTTTTGGAACCGAGAACCGGAACCGAAAATTTTGAAATTCCCAACCCTACCTCACAGAGCCCCCAAAGGTAACCAAAAGGGGATGGGCCATGTCGGATGTGAGGGACACATTGTAGGGGAATCTCCAACCCCATGTACGGTGCTACATGGGATCAGAAATTCAACATAAATAGGCATTTGAGAGAACAAGAGTACCGTACCGGTCAACTAAAACAAGCTGTAAAATGTCAACTCAAAACTGACCTGTGCCAATATTCTGGCCACAGCGTCGTCCAAGTGGGCCGCAGTACGTTTTGGCGCCTCCGCGCCCGTTTCGTGCACGGCCAACTGCGTGATTGGGAAGGTCTTTTTAGGGATAATTTAATGTCTAAGTGGGGACTTTCATTCTAAAAGTTCACATATCCAGATTTTGTAATTTTTCAAAATCGCATTTTAACGTTTGGTGCTGGCCCGGCAGCGCCATGTTTGGGCGACAAAGCTTCCCTGCACTTTTCAGATATCTTGGACATTTGTCTACAATTTTTGTGTCCCTTGATTTTGTCGACTGGCAAATATTTTGGGAGTTATGTCATATTTTGTAAATATTGAATTAGTCGAAAATCAATTGAAGACTAATTGATTTTACTAGACAGTAGGCTTATTGTAGTACGCGTGAATAAATCAATAGTCGTGAATAAGCCCCGAAAACCACCGGGCACAAAGCTAAAACAGCTTGAGAAAAACGACCAAATAAGATAGGCACGAACTTGATTTTCATCCAAATCTTTGTCCGGCCAAATCTTTTCTTCGTTGTGGTCGATGTCGGACTGGTCGTCTCCCTCACCGGCGGCGAACGTGTCGCGACCAGTGGCGTCCGCGAACGATTGTGTGACGACACTTTCGGAACGAAACGCCGCGCACACCTGGTAAAGAAAAACCAGTCAGGCGCGGAAAAAGAAAAATATTTCAGAGATAAAGAGACAAAGATACGAATCTGTGTACTTACCCACCCCAGGAAAACAGACGCTTTCAAGTGGCTTGGGTGACTCTCGTGTAATTTGCCATAAACCATTACAAGCAAATTACTTTAGTGAACGAACAGATGGCACATACATTCAATTTTGGGTACCAATATGCACACACTACTGGGATCCTGGGCCTAAAAATTACTAAAAATTACCTAGAAACCACCTTTTCCGCCATACCTGCTTGGAGCGTTTGCGCTTCTTCCCGCTGGTGCCGCTGGCAGATTGCCCAACTTGACTTGACGCCGCGCCGGACTTTTTGCTGCCATGGGGCATTATGACCGTTGTACGCTGGCCCGCCGAAAAAGCCACGAATCCACAAAAATTACCGAAATTTAGAAAACGAGCGTAGAGACTGCAAACCTGAGATAATGAAAATGTGAAGCATAAAACATAAACACAGGGCCGTAGCCCATTAAAATGAAATCAAAAACTTTACAGCGTTTACAACGATAGAAATGGATTTTCTATCAAACACACTCAAATGGAAAGACAGGACTGGATTGGATGCAAAAACATTAAAAAGCACATTTTTCAGTCGCTGTCCAAGAAAACCGTTTTTTACCGTACTCGCACATAAGTCTCTCAACTCTAAAATGACGTCACCACGCAAGGTGACGTTTCTAAGTATACGAAGGGTCAATCCGTCAATCCGAAAAATATGGGAAATCCGGCCGGCTCTTCACGAGCGATCCGGAGCACGCGTGCACTTTTGGAAATGAAACTATTTTTTGGATATGTGCACTTATGAAATGAAACTCTGGTGGTCCGACATGGATATGTGCACTTACGAAATGAAATTCCTGTTTTTCATAGGGATCTGCGATGGATATGTGCACTTTCGATATATAAATTGTGATTTTTCTGAAAAACGGTACCACTGTATCTCGGGAACGAAATGGACTTTAACACTGATTGTTTTACCAAAATGAGCAGAATTATAGGTGGATGTCGAATCCACAGCTAACTCGATTTTTCTGGATTTGCGCTTGTGAACTTTTGGAACGGAAGTCCACAAGTACAATACCTAACTAACAACTTCAGATTTCGTACGAAAGTTATATACTAAAAAAAAAAAAAAGTGAACTTCCCATCTGTTTTTCGCTGTTTTTCGTCAAGAGTTGATCGAAATCAGGAGACAATGCCGTCGCACCCAGCTGCCGGACAGGTGAGGCTCCGCCACCTCTACTGGGCGGTTTCAGTCTTTTTCAGCTGATATTTTTCTTGCTATTTTTCAGCATCGCCAGCAAGAAATGGGGCAAAAACCATTTCTCAAAAACCACTCCAGATGGATAGATAGCTGAGCGATTGGGGGGGGGGGGGGTCTTTGGGGGTAGTAGCCAAAAATTTTGGCTCGGGATAGATAGATAGCTGAGCGGCCTCGGGGATAGATATATAGCTGGCTGGTGCATTTTCTCCTTATGCGAATCATTTTGAAAATGTGAGAAATAAACATTTCTTTTGCAGAGTTCACGTGACTCCGACGTGATGATTATAAAGGAGAAGCACCCTCGCGCCCGCCGTGCCAGGAGCACGTCCACGGTTATTTTGGTTTGTTAATCACTGGTTTGAATTCTTATAAATATAAGTAAGCTCGGTCTACTGTAAAGCCTCCTGCGATTCCTCATTGGAGTCTGTCTTAGGCAGTGGGGCTGATCAAGTCATGATCGATTGAGGCTTAACACATGTACACTACCGTGCATAATAGTGCGGAATTTTGTATCATGCATTGTTCTGGTGATATTCAAATGCATAGAAGTATGACAGCGAAGTGAATGGGCATTTGTTTGATGCACATGAGTGTTCACAACATGCATGTGAACTAGGGTTGGAAAAAAAACGTTTTTTTTTAACTCGATGTTTTTTTTTAAAAAAAAACGTTTTTTTTAAAAAAAAACGTTTTTTTTAAAAAAAAAACGTTTTTTTTTAAAAGCTCCCAGATATGACCTAGTGTCAACATATATAGGTATATCAGACACTGGCAATACTCTGTGATGTTAAATATGACCATATAATGGCTTTGGAGCCATGGGATAGCATTATAAGTGGTGATTTGTGTCAAAAATATCCATTTTTCGTCGACATATCGTTCGTATATCGCCTTATAGTCGAATGTTCGTGACTTCAGGTAAAGTTTGGCACGGAATGGTGATCAAACAAGGTTATAAAAGGAGGTTGTTACTTTGGGAGTGAAGTTACACACTGTGGAGGTACATGGAAGCACATTACCTCAATATTATATATTACAGCAACATATGTCGGCTTATTCACCCATGGTAGCACATAGAAATGGATGTTTTGATACTAAAAATGCAACAAAACCAATGAAAACAACCACCAATGTCAATTTGTGTGTGAAATTGCGCGCTTGCGCGCAAAAATTTTGCAAAATACCTAGTGCTTAGTACTAAAAATTTCGGCCGATGTTTTTTTTTAAAAAAAAACATTTCGGACGTCATGTTTTTTTTAAAAAAAAAAACGTTTTTTTAAAAAAAAAAACGTTTAAAAAAAAACATCGGCCAACCCTAATGTGAACAAGTATTTTTCAATCTTACTCATGAGTAGAGTAGAGTTTTTGCGTGGCGAGAGTTATTATGAGTTCATTTTTTCATCTTGAAGACCAAATCGAAGAAGCCGATGAGCGAGAGCGACCGGCCGTCTTTGCTCGGTTTGGAGCCGGTGGATATGAAACCGCCGCTGAGCGTCACCGTCATACCGACAACGCAGCCGGTGGGTACACTTTCATTTTGATTTCCCACCTGGGGCAGTCCCCAGCCCTGTAAAGTGTGAAGTAAGGTGTCAAATGTAAAGTCAAATGCAAAGTAAAGTGCCAAATGTAAAGTCAAGTGTCAAATGTTAAATTTGGATACACAATTGCCACTTTACTTTACATTTGACAAATTACTTTGCATTTGACTTTACATTTGACACTTTACTTTGCATTTGACAGTTAACCTTGCATTTGATTTGACTTTACATTTGACACTTTGCAGGGCTTGGGATTGTCACCTGGGGGTAGTCTCACAGCCTGTAATGTGCCCTGTCAAATGTCATGCAAAGTGTCAAAAGTCATGTAAAATGCGCTGAAAAATTGCAAACCTGTTTGCCATTTTCCAGGGCAGTTTACATGACTTTTGACTTGACTCTTTGCATGACATTTTGCAGGGAATTTTACATGCTCTGGTAGTGCCAGCAGTGCATTCAATCTATTGTACCTACATAATAGTGTAAAGTCGATCCTCTTGCAGGGTTCCGCGTTTCTGAATCCACCAGTTTCTTCATTCTCCAGCGCTGCGCAGCCGCACCCGTTGCTCAATTTTCAGTCCAGCACCCAATCTCAGAATTCCGGCGCTTCTAGTTTTGGCAGTCGCGGATTCAATAAACCTGCACTCACGTCGGGCGTTGTGCCTTCATACAAGCCTGGTTTGTGGATATTTGGTGTATTTTTTTATTATTTGTCGCGTTATTAGAGCAATAGATTTTGACCACCAGTATTTAATGATATTTACCAACCCGTGGCTTAACGACCAGTAATGTCCACAATTGACATGACAATACATGTGTGCAAGGACGTATCCAGGGGGGGGGGCGGGGGGGGCTGCAGCCCCCCCCCCTTCCCGGGGTGAGACCTAAAAAGTCCCGGAAAATGCAACTTTTCATACATATTTTTCGACGTTTCCTAAAAATTTTGCGCGCAAGCGCGCAATTTCTCCTCCATGCATTGCATTTTCAGCGGATCAGTCCCTCTAAACTAATAACTTGGAAATTTTTGCGACTTTCGCTGTATATGTATGCATATTTAAATACATATAAAGCGGTTTCTGGCGCTGGCGCCAACGCCAATAGCGCCATGGCGTGGTGCCTTTGTATGGCGCTAGCGCCAAAACGCCTTTCCGTCCCTATATGGGGAAAAATTTTAGGGGGGGGGGGCTGAGCCCCCCCCGTTCGCCGGCCCCCGTAAACAAGCAGCCCCCCCCGCTCCAAAATCCTGGATACGTCCCTGCATGTGTGCCACATCATGTACATTTTCCTCCCTCTGTACCCTACTTTCAGGCCATTTTGAAATAATCTTTTTTCAATTTTCAAAATCATCTCTCAACATATGCATAAGTAGATATTGTGCATATTTTGCGCAGCCGCACATGCTGTAAAACACGAGAATGATATTCGATCGCAATTTTATCACCATTTTTCTGACTACCGTTTTCCTGACTGACTACCTAGGGTTGGCCGATGTTTTTTTTTAAACGTTTTTTTTTTTTTAAACGTTTTTTTTTTAAAAAACATGATGTCCGAAATGTTTTTTTTTAAAAAAAACATCGGCCAAAATCTTTAGTACTAAGCACTAGGTATTTTGCAAAATTTTTGCGCGCAAGCGCGCAATTTCACACACAAATTGACATGGGTGGTTGTTTTCATTGGTTTTGTTGCATTTTTAGTATCAAAACATCCATTTCTATGTGCTACCATGGGTGAATAAGCCGACATATGTTGCTGTAATATATAATATTGAGGTAATGTGCTTCCATGTACCTCCACAGTGTGTAACTTCACTCCCAAAGTAACAACCTCCTTTTATAACCTTGTTTGATCACCATTCCGTGCCAAACTTTACCTGAAGTCACGAACATTCGACTATAAGGTGATATACGAACGATATGTCAACGAAAAATGGATATTTTTGACACAAATCACCACTTATAATGCTATCCCATGGCTCCACAGCCATTATATGGTCATATTTAACATCACAGAGTATTGCCAGTGTCTGATATACCTATATATGTTGACACTAGGTCATATCTGGGAGCTTTTAAAAAAAAAACGTTTTTTTTATTAAAAAAATGTTGTTTTT
This sequence comes from Sphaerolaimus hirsutus, assembly GCA_964036195.1. NCBI lineage: Eukaryota > Metazoa > Nematoda > Chromadorea > Monhysterida > Sphaerolaimidae > Sphaerolaimus > Sphaerolaimus hirsutus. Next base: position 87,025 of record CAXIWS010000561.1, on the reverse strand, counting down.
TTAAAAAAAACATCGAGTTAAAAAAACGTTTTTTTTCCAACCCTATGACTACCTGACTGTTTTCCGCCAAGTGCCATTTTCCATCTTCTGTTCCGTTTTCCGACCGCTGAAAATGTTTTCAGAGTGAGAATTTTGCTGGGGGTGGGGGTTAAACGAGGGTAGTATGTCGAGGGGGTGGTTATAACTTCATAGTGGTCATTTTGAGGGGGGGTATTTCTAGGAAATACTGTAAACCACCCCAACGCAGCTACATCGGGCTGCAAAGTGGGCTGCGTGGTGCCCGACTTCAGCGTACTGCACTGGATGGACGTGTACGCGCTCCGGTCTATTCTGCAGGCGATGCGCGACGCGAACGCGCGCGGCGTCGGCCGCAATTGGCGCTTCGCCGTGCATCATACGTGCTTGGATTATCTGCGCAAGAATCGGTCGAATAAAGACCGTGACTCCAAGGTATAAATACTTGACAGCCACGATCCGGTACGCTGACTGCTTATATTTCTGCAAGTATTCCCCCCCCCACGCCGCAGTCGTCCCAGTCCCAGTACCGCATGGAGCAGTTGCTGTCCACCTTCGACGCGTTCGGTGACGTGGTCGAGCAGCTTGGCGGCGAGTGGCACGCCATATGCAATTCGAACCCGAATAGGCGGCCACAGGAATTTGAGCGGTGTTTTTACGCGCTCAGAAAGTCGCTTTATGGCTGCGCCAGGGTGCACGAGGTCCCGCCGCCCGATGCCGATATTGCGATTGTGTTCCTGACTGGTTGGGAGGGTTTTTTGGAGGTTTTGTAGGTTGGGAATATCTGGGGGCTGTTCCTCACCTTGTAAAATGTAAATACAAGTGTTAATGTCATGTAAAATATCCATCAAAAAAAAGAAAATTTATCGATGTAAGCCTGACACTTTATATGACAATTGACAATTTTGTGTGTCATTTTGCATCACATTGGCGCTACGCAAGCTAGTTTACCGCCAGATTTTGGTAAACTCATAAATCGGCTGTGGACAGTGGCGTAGCCAGGATTTTTGAGCGGGGGGCGGATTGTTTACGGAGCCCGGTGAACGGGGCGCCACGCCATGGTGTTGGCGCCATTCGTAGGCGCCGCGCCATGGCGTCAGACCGCTGTATATGTATGTATTTTACATAATATACAGTGACATAGACACAATTGAGTGCATTTTCACACAGTTTGAGGCAACCGCGACCGGTGAAGTTGAAATGGCTGTAATTTGAAGCAAGAATGCGCGCTTGCGCGCAAAATTTTTGAAAATTGATCCAAAAATCGTTGCACGAGAACACATTTCCTTACATTTCTATAGGCCACCCCGGAAGGGGGGGGGGGGCGGCCGCCCCCCCCGCCCCCACCTGGCTACGCCACTGGCTGTGGACGCATTTGTGTTTACCAGAATGACGTATCTGTCAACTGCAGTTGATGGGGATTCCGAATAACTCATTCCAGTAAACTCAAAAGCATGCAAAGCCAAGGACGTAGCCAGGGGGGGCGGGGGGGGCGGCCGCCGCCACCCTTCCCGGGCCGGGCCAAAAATGTGCCAGAAATGGCACTTCCAGAAGACGCTTTTATCACAGTTTGAAAATTTTTGTGCGCAAGTGCGCATTTTACTGTCACACGGCATATATTTTCATTTGACCAGTATCCGCGGCCTCAAGGCCAGTTAAAACCCCCTAAATTCCGTCCTTGTCGCTGTATATGCCTGTAAGAGACAGGCGTATACAACTGTTTTGGCGCCAATGCCAGCGCCATGGCGTCACGCCGACGAATGGCGCCAGCGCCATGGCGCCATTCCCCTACTGCAGAGGCAAAATTTGCGCCCCCGTTCGCCGGGCTCCGTATACAATCCGCCCCCCCCCCCCCCCGCTCAAAAATCCTGGCGTCCCTGTGCAAAGCCGATTTATGAGTTTACCAAAATCTGGCGGTAAACTAGCGTGTGCAAGCGCATCGGACACTTTACAGAGTGCAGGACTGTCACCTGAACCATTTCGGCAAATTTTGTTACTTTACTCTTTTTGAAGATAAAAATTTAAATACGCAAAAGTCCCACTTTTGTTAAATATAAATATCCACTATAATGTGGTTCCATTCTAAACACCTTCACATCTACATCTCAGACATGAAGTTGGAGCGGGCAGTGTCGCTGGAGTATGACCAGATGGGCGTCAGAGTGATGAACCTGTTCGAAATTGGTCACAATGTGGCTGAGTGGATTAACATGTGACATGGTGCTTTTCAAAATCGGTGTCAGTGTGAATTTTGTTGCATCATTTGAAGTCATTTGAAGTAAAAATGAAGCCCAATGCGCCCACACACACTAGTTTCCACCGTGACTTTGTGTGAAAACTAAAAAATTTTCAAATGCAAATAAAAATCACGGTGATATGATTTAATTTAATTTAATGCGAAATTACAAAATGCACACACGCTGGATGTCAACTGAATTCGTGCCAGCTAAATTTTAGTGAATTACGTGATTTCAACATATCTATCTGACATATCACAGTTAATTGTACATCATGAAACTTGATTTTCATTGTTTCTGTTGAGTGTGATGCATTTAACAAACTTTTTGTGTTATTTAGTTGACATTCAGTTGACGCGAATTTGTGATGTCTTTACAGGCGAAACTAGCGTTTGTGGGTAGGGTGGCAGACGGTACGGCCTTGCGGTAAACCGTATGGTACAGTAAATTTTCTATTCTGCGGTAAACGGTATGGTAAATGTTCAATTTTGCGGTAAACGGTACGGTACGGTAAATCTGAAAAGTGCGGTACGCGGTACGGTACGGTAAATTTCCAATTGTCATAAATGTATCAATACCGGACTACATACAACTTTTTCTTCATAAATTGACACCAAATTCAATTAAACAATTCGATAATGGACTTAAGAACAAAATAACATTGTGATGCTATAAAATTACATTACCCACAATGCAGGGGCTTAATATATAGGCTTTTTCGAGGTGTAGAAGGAAGAAAAGAGAGAAAATAAGTAAAATGGGTGAAAATTTGCTAAATAGTTGAAAAATAGGTATATAATGGCATATAGTATAAAAATAGCTGAAAATAAGCCGTAAGGCATGAATGCAATTTGGGAACAATATAGCATGTGAAAGGGCTGAAAATCAGTGAAAACAATGTTGTGAATAGTGCGCACTTGTGCGCAAAAAATTTGCATAACACCACATCAATATTGACAAATGTAAGGTAAATCTGAGTAAAATTTACCGCGTAAAATGCGGTAAATGAGTGCGGTATGCGGTACGGTACGGTACGGTCAATTTTGGAAAATGCGGTACGCGGTTCGGTACGGTAAATTTCTAAAATTGCGGTAAACGGTACGGTACGGTAATTTTCCCAAAAATGCGGTACCTTAAATTCTGCCACCCTATTTGTGGGCCCATTGTAACAATTCATTGTGATCTGGTGATTTGAAAGAGATATAATAGTTTAAAAATCGCTTGTCAAACCATGTGTCATTCATGACTCTCGTTAATGGATGCTTCTGTTTTGTGATGTTTTTTGTTTGTTGAGCTGAGCAATTAAAAAGACGCTGATGTCAGGATTGTTCATTATCGTTAACCGCTTGATTAATGTGTTTTTAAACACATATGTAGGGCTGGGACGATATATCGTATCAGATATCGGATATCGACTATTTTTTCATATCGAATATCGATATCGAAAATTTTGAAAAAATATCGAAACTTTTCGATATCGATATTCGATTTTTTTTCTTCGGAAACTCGATAATCGATATCGATATTCGATATTTTTTAGGACTTAATTTTTACTTAATTTAGGGACACAATACAGGTTTGATATATCGAAAAAATGGTCGATATTCGATATTTTGAGCTAATATCCTAATGAGATATGCCCTGCTATACCAAAAGCAAAATATTGAAATATCGATAACGAATATCGAGCATTTTTTAATATCGAATATCGATATCGAGGGTCCATATCGTATCGATATCGAATATCGAGCTTCAGAAAAATGTATCGATATCGAAAAGTCGTATCGTCCCAACCCTACACATATGCCCTTGTCTGGCATTTGCATACCTTATGAATGACTACGATTATCATAGTATGGTAAATATGTCGATTGTGTGAAATGACAAATATTAATTTGATGACTATTTCTGAATATGCAGAGCTAGTGCAGAGCCAGAAATCGCCAGAGTGCCACCAGAAGATCAAAAGAAAATATGGCAGACAACGCACGTTTGTTTTGGGTTGGATTGCGTATTTTTTATTGGGTTTGAACCCTATTTATAATGCTATTGCATGGCTCCACATCCATTCTTTTTATGACTATGTGTCATCACAAGTACTGCCACTTATGGATCAGGGTTGGCAAAATCCCAAGCCATGTAAAGTGTCAAAATGTCATGAAATGGAATGGAAAGTGTAAATTTTCATGAAAATGTTAAGTGGAGTGTCAATTGTCATGACAAAAATGGTATGGATACCAAAACCTCTGCGGCACCCTAGAACTGGGTATAGGATGTGAGAAGTAAAATCAAAAAATGGGTGCCGGACGTGACCGGGAAGGTGTTTATATATTGACTCATAACCATATTTGGGAGCTTTCTAGGATACGGCAGCTGCGATACTTCGCAAGTGGACATGGAGATAGCAACAACTGACTCCGATTCATCGATCAAATACGATATGACCGTTAGGATAGGGCGGCCGCCGACCGCGGGCGGCGCTAGCGCCAGGGAGGCAGGAAGTTCGCCCGTAAATGTTGGTTTATGATTATGGGTGGGAGGATTATTATTCCCTCAAAATTATCAAGCATGTGTGTGTATATCACACCATGTACACATTTTCTCCCAGTCCCCATTGCTTTGCTTGACACGATGACACGATTAGTGATTTAAAAGCGTCATGGCGCTGGCGCTTGGCGCTAGCGCCAAAGCAAAAAGCGCCATGGCGCTTTTGGCACTTGGCGCCTTTTTTTCTGTGGCGCGTTTGGCGCTGTGCTACGGAAAAGCGCCATGGCGCTTTCGGCGCTTGGCGCTATGATGTCGTGGCGCCATTGGCGCTTGGCGCTTGTGTTTTATAAAGCGCCAAAAAAGCGCCAAGTACATAGTACAAAAAATCATTTTTCTGATGTAAAAAGACCTTGCCTGCATGAGTTACATAAGTAAATGTGTTACTGTTAGTGTGTTACAGGAAGAACAAACCCTCTACTTGCCTTTTTTGTAAACCATGTCCATGCAATTGCAACGATATTCAAAACTTTTACCAACAAATGGGACTACACGACCTAGTTTTCAATGACATTTTTTGTAGCCAAAACGTAATCAATTGACCAAATATGATATATTTTGGCCATATTATCATAGATCGTTCCACAAACAAGGCCATGTATAGTGTTAAGGGCATTGCCGACGCAGCATGTCAGCCCCTAATAGTGATGAGCCCAGCCGCCTCTGTAGTCTAGTGGTTAGGGCACTCGTGTTCTATACGAGAGGTGCGGGTTCGATTCCCGCCTGATGCAAGTGCAATTTTGCACTCTTTCTGGTGCCGCGACCGTGGATCATACGACGACGCCTGACCATCACACATGGCTGGCCGAGTGTGGTCCGAACACAGGTCTTTAAAACAGCACGGACTGCGATCCGCTGCTTACCCCTACATCTAGGGTGGCAGACGGTACGGCCTTGCGGTAAACCGTACGGTACGGTAAATTTCCCATTGTGCGGTAAACGGTACGGTACGGTAAATATTCAATTTTGCGGTAAACGGTACGGTACGGTAAATCCCAAAAGTGCGGTACGCGGTACGGTACGGTACGGTACGGTAAATTTCCGATTGTCAGAAATGTATCAATGACGGACTACAGACAATTTTTACTTCGTAAATTGATACTAAATTCAATAACACAATTTGATGATGGACTTAATACACAATAACAGTATGATGACAGAAAATTACATTACCTGCAATGCAGGGGCTCAATATATAGGAGTTTTCAAGGTGTAGAAGGATGAAAATGGCGACAAAAATTGCTAAAATCAGGTGAAGAATAGTTGAAAATATATCAGAGCATATAGTACAAAAATAGCTGAAAATAGGTAATAAGGTATGAAAGAAACATTCTATAAACACACTGTACCTGACTATAACATGACTAAATCATGACTTATAATGATATCATGCAGAAATGGTAGGACAGGAAATTGGTGAAAACATGCTGTGAAATTTGCGCGCTTATGCGCAAAAATTTGCACAACACGGCATTAATTGTCATCAATAAATTGAGCAATTTGAGGTCAATCTGAGTAAAATTTACAACACATTTTTGCGGTAAATGAGTGCGGTACGCGGTACGGTACGGTAAATTTCGGAAAATGCGGTGCGCGGTACGGTACGGTAAATTTCTAAAAGTGCGGTAAACGGTACGGTACGGTACGGTAAATTTCCCAAAAATGCGGTACGGTACGGTACGGTACGGTAAATTCTGCCACCCTACCTACATCAGCACGATGTCAGGGATGACATCTCCGCAACGCCGCGAGGTGTTAAGGGCATTGCCGACGCAGCATGTCAGCCCCTAATAGTGATGAGCCCAGCCGCCTCTGTAGTCTAGTGGTTAGGGCACTCGTGTTCTATACGAGAGGTGCAGCCCCCCCTCCCGGGGTGAGACCAGAAAGTGACCAGAAAATGAGACTTTTTCAACGTCAGCGTAAAAAATTTTGCGCGCAAGCGCACATTCTTCACCAGATATAAGGTATTATCATGAGATTTGCTCCATGTGGCCGCAAATCATTAAAAATGTTGTGCTTTTTGCTGTTTTGTATGTATATTTACATACATATACAGCGTTCCATGGCGCTGACGCCAACGCCAATGGCGCCATGGCGTGGCGCCTACTTATGGCGCCAGCGCCATGGCGCCATTCCGCCACTATATAGCTAAAATTTTAAGGGCCTCGCCGGGCTCCGTAAACAAGCAGCCCCCCCCCCGCTCAAAAATCCTGGATACGTCCCTGATCTACCATCTACCAGACGGGGTGTATTTCGAGGGGGGGGGGGAATTCAAGGGGGAATTTCGAGGAAATATTTTATATGTGTAGGTATATAACACGGGATAGTGTTACTTGTCAGCAAGCTTTGAATTGGGATGGGAACCAGTTGACAAACAAAAATATAGCACTGCATTTGCATCGCTGCACTTTATGCAGCAAAATTTTTTGGCGCTGGCGCTATTGGCGCTTGGCGCCATCATCCCCTGGCGCCATTGGCGCTTGGCGCCATGGTCTAGAAAAGCGCCATGGCGCTTTTGGCACTTGGCGCTATTTTGCTGTGGCGCTTGGCGCCAAAAGTCTGGCGCTTTTTACATCACTAGACACGATCAACCTTATGCGAATCATTTTGAAAATGTGAGAAAAAAGCATCTCTTTTGCAGAGTTCACATGAATCCGACGTGATGATTATAAAGGAGAAGCACCCTCGCGCCCGCCGTGCCAGGAGCACGTCCACGGTTATTTTGGTTTGTTATTCACTCAAAACCAACCCTGACTGTGAGTGACTAACTGCGACATTTTCAGCAGTCGAGCCGGGCGGACCCCCGCCGCAACCGCCCAAGCACCCCGCCGACCGCGAGCGGCGCCAACGCCAGGGAGGGAGGAAGATCGCCCGCAAATGTTGGTTTATCATTATGGGTGCTTTTCTTTCTGGGGTGTTTCGCAAAAATAATGTTTATCACACGATGTACACATTTTGTTATAGTCTCCATTGCTGTGCTAGTGAAGGGGATTTTTCAAGTGGGGGGGTATTCGAGTAGACATGGTATTCCGAAGATAAGTATCGGCATTTTCACTAATAGTGACATTTTTAGTTGACATGATGACACGATCAACCTTATGCGAATCATTTTGAAAATGTGAGAAAAAAAACATTTCTTTTGCAGAGTTCACGTGATTCCGACGTGATCATTATAAAGGAAAAGCACCCTCGCGCCCGCCGTGCCAGGAGCACGTCCACGGTTATTTTGGTTTGTTAATCACTGGTTTGAATTCTTATTAATAAAAGTAAGCTCGGTCTACCATAAATCCTCCTGCGATTCCTCATTGGATGTCATTTTCACACTTCCGTGACTGGCGGCTGTGTGTGATGTTGTGCTTTTCGAAAGGTTCTAGTATTGGTTTTATCAATTCTTAGTGTCCCCTTTTGAGGGCTATATTTCGAGAAAATACGGTGCCTATTGCATAGTCGACTTATCTGACTGCGAGTGATTGCATTGCCACCCCACCACCACTACCGGTACCATCCGACATTTTCAGCAGCCGAGCACGGTGGACCCCCACCGCAACCACGCGGGTTCATCCAGCGCGGGCGGGCAGGGTCAGCGCGACGCTTCTGCCAGCAGCACTGTCACGCTTTCAAGGTAGGGAATGCACTTTAAGTTTCGTTTCCAATTCCAGGTCCGTGGTGTGCGTCCAATGGGGCTCTCTCACTCTCATGCTCAACATTTTAAGTTCCAAATGTTAATAATGTGTCAAATTTTCAGCCCCTGCTCTCAACGCATATGTGTAAAATTAGTTATGACTAGGGTTGGAAAAAAAACGTTTTTTTTAACTCGATGTTTTTTTTTAAAAAAAAACGTTTTTTTTATATAAAAAAACGTTTTTTTTTAAAAGCTCCCAGATATGACCTAGTGTCAACATATATAGGTATATCAGACACTGGCAATACTCTGTGATGTTAAATATGACCATATAATGGCTGTGGAGCCATGGGATGGCATTATAAGTGGTGATTTGTGTCAAAAATATCCATTTTCGTCGACATATCGTTCGTATATCGCCTCATAGTCGAATGTTCGTGACTTCAGGTAAAGTTTGGCACGGAATGGTGATCAAACAAGGTTATAAAAGGAGGTTGTTACTTTGGGAGTGAAGTTACACACTGTGGAGGTACATGGAAGCACATTACTAATACCTCAATATTATATATTACAGCAACGTATGTCGGCTTATTCACCCATGGTAGCACATAGAAATGGATGTTTTGATACTAAAAATGCAACAAAACCAATGAAAACAACCACCAATGTCCGCCACCCGCCAGGAACCGCTTTATATGTATGTAAATATGCATTCATATACAGTGGAAGTCGCAAAAATGTTTTTATTTTCAAGGATATTGCTTTACAGGGATCAATCCGCTAAAAACATCTGTCACATTTTTAAATCATTTTCTCATTTTGATCATTGTTTGCCATTTAAATTTGTATCATCTACCTTTCAGTAGAGATGATCAGTTGGGTTTGTGATCAAATGGAAATGCAATATGCCAAATGAGATATGCCCTGCTATACCAAAAGCAAAATATCGAAAATATCGAAATATCGATATCGAATATCGAGCATTTTTTAATATCGATATCGAGGGTCATATCGTATCGATATCGAGTTTCAGAAAAAATATCGAATATCAATATCGAAAAGTCATATCGTCCCAACCCTAGCTGCAGCCCGCCCTCCCCCGCCCACCCCCTGTATACGTCCTTGCCCCCACCCCTCGAAATACCCACTCCAAATTGACAGTAAACAGAACGTACATGACGACGCTACTGTTTGTGATCCGGACGGTGCAGAGCAGATGTTAAAAACAATGACTGTGCTACATTAGAACCTGTTTTACACCATTTGCATACGTATATAAGTGCTTTATACTGGTGCTTTTTGTTCCCCTCGAAACCCCCCCTCGTTTAACCCCCCCCCCCCCTCAAAATTACCACTCTTCAACAATCACCCACCGGGGGTATTTCAAGGAAATACGGTAGATATAACACATGAATGGTTGAAAACCCTGCAGTCGTCGTTTCCAGGCTCCACATTCGGGTTAGAAGCGCCGATGAACTCCATGTTATCAACGAGCGAAATGTGGAAGTTCAGCGCATGCTGGTTAGCACTGGGTCTAGCAGAGATGCGGACATTGACCTAAATACGCTGCCAAGGATTCCGCGCTTGACCCGTGGTCATGCTGCAGGCCCTTCAGATCGCGGTAAGCCACTGTGAATAGGGTTGGCCGATGTTTTTTTAAACGTTTTTATTTATTTTTTAACGTTTTTTTTAAAAAAACGACGTCGGAAATGTTTTTTTTTAAAACATTGACCGAAATTTTTAGTACTAAGCACTAGGTATTTTGCAAAATTTTGGCGCGCAAGCGCGCAATTTCACACACAAATTGACATTGGTGGTTGTTTTCATTAGTTTTGTGGCATTTTTAGTATCAAAGTATCCATTTATATATGCTACCATGGGTGAATAAGCCGTCATATGTCGGTGTAGTATATAATATTGAGGTAATGTGCTTCCATGTACCTCCACAGTGTGTAACAACCTCCTTTTATAACCTTGTTTCATCACCATTCCATGCCAAACTTTACCTGAAGTCACGAACATTTGACCATAAGGCGATATACGAACGTATCGACAAAAAATGGATATTTTTGACACAAATCACCACTTGTAATGCTATCCCATGGCTCCACAGCCATTATATGGTCATATATAACATCACAGAGTATTGCCACTGTCTGATATACCTATATATGTTGACACAAGGTCATATCTGGGAGCTTTAAAAAAAACGTTTTTTATTTTTAAAAAAACGTTTAAAAAAAACGTTGTTGTTTTTTTAAAAAACGTTGTTTTTTAAAAAAAAAAACATCGAGTTAAAAAAAACGTTTTTTTCCAACCCTAACTGTGAATCCTGGAGTAAGTCGCTGCCAAAATCCGTATACCTAGAATTTAGTGGTGATGGAAAAGTGCCAATAAAAATGGAGCCAGCCACCAGTCGCCAATGGCGCCATTCACTACCAGATTGCGTCAATGAAAAGGGCGTCAGGCACCAGCACATTGGGCCCACACACGCTAGTTGACACCGACACCAAATGTCAACTGGTTTCATTCCCAATTCAACAATTACGTTTGAACGTCGTTCGTCGGCTCGTCAGCAGGTGTCGATGTCAACTAGCGTGTGTGGGCCCAATGGCACCATTCAATCACTTATAAATATTTAGCAATATACAACAGCAACGTGTTCGTGCCTGTCCCCCACGCATCAAGAGGAGGGAGTAATTTTATTTTAAGCGATATGGTGGGAAATTTGTTATTGAATGATTTATATTGAATTTATTGAATTTATGATTTATTGAATGATTGAATGAGTTATTTTCATTTATAGAGTTCTATCTACGCCATGGGTTATTGGAGGCTGCGCGTGTGCGACAACTGGAAGAAGACAGGCTCCTAGGTGAGTCAGTTATGGCCCCACACACGCTAGTTGACATCGACACCAAATGTCAACTGGTTCCGTTCCTAATTCAAAAATTGCGTTTGAACGTCGTTCGTACACTCCTCAGCAAGCTTTGAATCGGGATTGGCGCCAGTTGACATTTGGTGTCGATGTCAACTAGCGTGCGTGGGCCCTATCTGTCCATACGCTAGATACTGTCTAAGCAGGTGCATAGCGACTTGCTCACATTGTCAATGTAGGTAATTTATCTATCAAAAGTGTTGGTAAACTCCAACTTGGAATAAATTGCTCTGTATAGCAAAGGAAAATATGTACTATAAATTCTCAAATAAGTTCTCTAATTGGAATAGCCCTCTGGCGCCATTGGCGCCTGGCGTAGAGGTCCAGAAAAGCGCCATGGCGCCATTGCTCCAGAAACCACCTAGTCACAAAAAAAGACCCCAGTCCGCCAGAAAACGCCATTGCTCTGGCGCCATTGGCGCTAGGGTTCAGAAAAGCGCCATGGCGCTTGGCGCCAAAAGTCTGACGCTTTTTCCACCACTTGAATATTTCGTGCGTTTTAACGTGCGTAAATATGAATTTTGACTATCGTTTGTAGGGCGGGATTGGCTCCCCGTGCGCGCACGTCCTGGGACACGATTTGGTACTCAGCCGTGGTGGACAAGGGGCCGCGGGGGCCGGGATGTGGGGCAGGAATAATGCGAACATTTTCGAAGGTTTGTTTGCGTCATGAGTATTTTATATGTAGGTATAGGCGGTGTTTTGCATGTTGTCGACCGCTGATTGTCATTCTATCCAACTGCGCAGGTTGCTGTGCCTGCATTCGCTAGCGGCGCTGTTTGCAAGTGACTGTGGCGCGAACATTGTGATGCGTACTGTGTATACATTTTTTCATGTTATATGCAAACAAATTCGTCGAAATGCGTTTATGTGCTATGGCGCCATACCGCCATTCCGTCACTGTATAGGTGAAAAACAGAGTTGTATTTACAAATACTGGTATTTTTGGAAAACGTAAACGTAAACGTAAATACCTTTTCTAAATTGTGAGTATCAATACTGAAAACGTAAAACTGTATAGGTGAAAAACAGAGTTGTATTTACAAATACTG